>JAUELO010225347.1:0-26690 GCA_032357855.1 Amphibolips quercusostensackenii | reverse complement strand
GGAGATTATGTTGAGAAATAAAAAAAAAAATTCTTAAAAACGTTGTTTTTCTTGGTCAGGCCGGAAACTTATCAATCTACCCTCGTACTCTATGCGCAGCCTATTTGGGGAAATTCGTGCGCCAGAAATATTAAAAACTACAAATGATACAGAGCAAATGCCTAAGGAATAGAGTGAATGCCAAAATTTAAGATAAAAATATAGATGTTTATTTAAAATATAATAAAAAAACTATCAGAGGTAAGATATTTAACCTGTCAGTAGACTTTTGTACTAACATTTACAACATCTTAGGGCTTAGGGAACTTCTTGTGTATAAAAATGTTGACCTGATGTCGTTTTGGCAGAAGTTTAAGTTACCGTATCAAATTCTTATTAAAAGGCATTAATGGTAATAAGTTTTATATAGTTCCCAGGTTGCTGAATAGTATCAAGACTTCGCATAAGAAATGAGTTTTTCATTAAAAAGTTTCTGCTCAACATCTGTATCATAAAAATTTAAGTTTTTCAAACTATTCTAAAATAAACCATAACTACATACAAAGCGCAATAATTTATAGAGGAAAATCTCGCTTTGCGAAATATATGTCTTAATTTTTTATTTCTCAGAATTTAAAGATGTACCATTTATGTATCAGATCCATGAAAAGCAAAGATATTTCATAATACGAAAAAACACTCGTCACGCGACCTTCTGCCTCGACCTCCGACGTAAGAGTAGACTCGCTCCAAGATTTCTGTTGTCACCAGCACTTTGAACGGAAGCTTTCAATCGACACATCGAGTACGTCACGACTTGGATGATCGTTCTACTCTCCGACCACTAGCAGCCTGCCAAGCTATCCGCTCTCTCTGTTTAAGGAGCATTTTTAGAAATAAAAAAAAAATTGGGATTTACGGACCACTTCATCAGCTCTCACCAAAGTACCTCACCACTTTTAGATCTTTCAGCTTTTCTCAGGGCTGAAAGTCTTAAAACGTAGATCTCGAACTGCTATTTTCAGAGCAATAATTGTTTGTTGCTTGTTTTGTTTGAACGCACTACGATCAAGCACTTTAGTACTTGGGCGGAATTCAGGTTTGTTAATTAAATTATGATACCCTTTGGGTGCCATCTTCTTTGATATTCTTACTAATTCTGCTTTAGGAAACTCTGCGCCCCAATCTTGAATAAAGCACGATCAAGTACTCTGGTACTTGATCAAAGTCGAGGTTTTTATATTGAATTGTGATGCCCTTAAAGTGACATTCTTTAAATTTTCTTACCAAGACTTATAGGGGGACTCTGCGCTTCAACCATGAACGCACTACGATTTAATAATTTGGTGCTCAATCGAATCAAGTAAGAACGCGAATTGCGTGGCCCTTTGAGTGTCCTCATTTTTAATCATGCTAAACTTCTTACAGGACTTTGCACATTATCTTCGACTTCATTAGTGCTTTAGGTGAACTCACGCAAAGGACTCAACGCTCGTCACCTGACGATCCCATCACTAGCATCAGACGAGCATTTAGCCTATTTTTCGGACATCAGCAATTTTATTATTCTTTTTTATGTAGCAATACATTTTTTATCTTTATTCAAATACTTATACCCTGGGATGAAAGCTTACAAGTTAAAGAAATTCATTTTAATTTTTGCGTGTTTTTCCATAATTGATCCTACGCCATACACTCTATTCAATTAAAAAAAAGAATTTATATTAAATAAAAGCCGTTAATGTTGGTATTTATAGATATTCTATATCGAGATTACGTTCACAAAGTTTTTAATAAATTAGTCGTCAGTTTACTTATACTTCGGTTTGTTTAATGCAAAGGAAGATATTTGCTAAAATTTTCCTTATCATATTTGTGTATTGCCTTTCTTTTCAATCCAATTACAATAAAATAATTATTATTAATAACAATTATTGCGTATATGTTTTTAGCTTGGCAAAGTTTTTCCCTAGAGGCGGAAAATATCTTAGCTTTCAATTTTCTCTAAGAAAAAACGTAAATTTAACTGATTATGTCAAATCAGCTTAAACTATGTAGAACCTAAAGACCTTTAATGATTGAAAAATGTGAAATTGAGATAGTATGTCAGAGCTTTACAATAAAAATTTATTAGGTAATAATCAAATGACTTACACGCTAAGCAACACAGGGGTGCTTATTTTAAATGTACTGTGTAACAAGGTGTACAAGTTTAAACCTTTACCTGCATTGAAAGTTTTTTTTTTTAATTAAAATTTATTAGACTCTTGACAACCGTACGAAGCGATGTTGGGAATATTATAGAATATTATCTTAGGAATCGATTTTTATAGTAAAATTAACACATTTACATATTTAAAGTTTGAGGCAAGAATGTGAAAGATTCGCTGATTTGAGGCGAATAGAGTAAGACATAAAATGAATTCATTTTATTGAAGAGTAATAAAGTTAGGGTCATTCATAAACCACGATAACAATTTTTAAATATTTTTACACCCTTTATTCCTATTTTTACAAAGCATTTGAAAAAAAGACTGATTTTCTACAGAATAATTAAATTTTTACAAAATAGTTTAATCCACATTCAATAAGATGTATTTCGCAGTAAACAATAGAACTTGTTTACCGACACTGTGTATTTTAGAAGAATGGAATTTTCTACTCAGCAAATTAATTTAAAAATAAATAGTTTAGTTTGTATGCGTATATTTGAATTTTTTACAAAAAATGTCTCTTTTACCAAAAACAGATGATACATTCAAAGATATAAATTTTAAATAAAAAAGATGCACTATCTACAAAACAATTTAATTTTTAACACGAAGATGAGTATTTTCAACAGGAAGGTTGACTTTGAACTATATACTTTAGTATTAATTTCATGTTATTTTTGCTGACTAGCGTAGATTGATCCTGGACATGCAGCCATGGTGCAGAGAAGTGCTGCTTATGATAACAATGAATTTGAACACTTATAATGCACTGCATGTCCATAAGTGGATTATTAAACGTATTTGTAAGGATGTCTTTTTTATTCCAAGAAAAAAATGTTTTAACAATTTCAACGAACTTCGTTTTAATTCTTCATTTTTATTATCAACTGCTTAACAGTTTTGTTTTTTATAAAAGCTTCTGTATACCTAATGAAATCTGGGGTCGCTGGACGAAAGCTTGTCAAATAAAACCATGTAATAAAAGACTAGTATATAAAAAAGTCTATTTTAAAACTTGCAATTTCTAATTGTTTTCTACACCCAATACCACACATACTTGTCGGGCGCCTCACTTTTCACCCAGAAACCGCCTTTATATAAATATAATAAGAAGCTCTGTCTATTTTGCAACTTTAAAACCACAAACTGCGGACTAAAAATATTGTTGGGTCTTATAGATGCACGAAACTGTTTGCATGGTCTAACTAGTATCGGATTGAGATAAAGTGTGCCTCCAGAAATTACGTCTATAAGTACCTTTCACGATTTTTTACTTTGCTGGTATTCAAAATAGAACAATATTAGGAAAAATTTGTTTGCATCTTTTAGACACACTGATCTATTTATTCTGGAACCATTCATGTCTACTAGTACCGATTTATTTTATGACACCAAAGATATGATATTACTATTTTTCATGTTATTGTTTGCGTCTTTGCGAAACTTATATAAGACCTATTGTGCAATAAACTATGATAAGCGACAAAAACTTAAAAAACTAATTTTTTCATTTATAGGCTTGCGAAACCTTCAAATATAATTTTTTGTCAAAACAAAACGTTATTATTTTTTCGTGGATCCAAAAAACTTTGAATCGATGTAAAACAAAATTTCGAAATAGAAATTTGACCCACCCTTATGTAATTATTGCAATATAATAATAAAAAAAATATCGTGCATGACGATGTTGAATAAGTTATTACTGAGAAGCACCTTTTTAATTCCAATCTTGATGAATGTAGTTTTAAAACAAAATCGATTAAAAAATTTAAAAATTGGTACACGAGGTTTATTTATTCCTTTCATCGCTCGTGTTGTTTAACCAAAAACCTAATTTTTTTATTTTTAATGTTTAAAAAAAAAAAAAAAAAAAAAACTAAGCGTCGTGTCAAAAAGTATATTTGTGGCATAGCGGTAGATCTTTTTTGGTTGCATAATTTTTTATTTTTTTTTTAATCTTTTATTATAGCTTGAGTGCTGGATGACATTCTTTATTTTTCATTATTTTTTTACGATCAAAGCTTAAAAGTTTGATTTTCAAGTAACTTTTTTTGCTTCTGACTTTTTTCTGTAAATTGCGTTCCTTGGCTTCAAATTTTCATTTTGGTTTCTTTTTTTAATATTGTGAATGCCATAACTCTGGTAATTTTTGGTTTACCGAAAAAAAATTAGAACAAAGTTTTCATGTTTTCAAGAATTACGAATAACTTTACATAGAATTTTCACATAAAAAAATAATAAAAAATATTTGTATAATGCTTTAACTTTTAGAATTTTTTCTTGTAGAATTTTAAGTTATTCTGCTAAAAGGCTGGAAATGCACAGACACAAAGATACAATACAAAAATTTATACAGACAGACACATTTGCTAAAAAATGTTTTTTGGATTCAGATATTTCACAAAAACAAGGGGGTTTGAATTTTACATAAGAAAAATACCTTCTTTGATGAGTAAAAATTAATAGTATAGAGTTATTTACAATTATGATAAAGTATTTCCAATAAAAAACTAATTTTTAATCAAAGTGTTAAAATTCAAATAAAAGGATACATTTTCAACCAAGAAGGTTAATTTTTTACCGAAAAACATTAATTTTGCATTAAAATTTGAAATTATCTAAAATTGTTTCTTTAATTTTAAAGGACAATGATTTTTTAAACAAAATAGATACACTGAGAAAACAGAGTTTTTAACTTAAATGATAAACCGTCAACCATAAAGACGAATCTTTAACAAAATAGTCCAACATAAAAAAAACACCCGTCATATGAAAAAGTGATCACTAACTGAATTGCAGATATTTTTCAAACGCACACGTTATGTAATTAATTTTTTTCGTATCTTACATCACTTTTACAGACATTTTTTTTTTGTTGTAAATATTCATTTTTTAGGGTTGAGACAAAAACTACTCGTTCTTTAAAAAAATAATTTAGAACAAATTTGTGGATTTTTTTTTAATAGGCAATTTTTGTCGATTCACCTTTTTTTTATGTTGTACAGTATAGGCGCAAAATAGAATTTTTAATTATATGCTATTCTTCGTGCAAACAAAATTTGAATATTTGTTTAAAAAGAAAAATTAAAAGATTGTGTGCTAGTAATCTTGTGAAGTGTTCAAAAGGCAACGTTTTTCTTTCTTTGGCATTTTTTGATATAGTGCGTTGTTCGGACTTAAACTCCAATTTTTGTTTTGTTTTTTCGAACTTTGTTAATGCTGAAACTGGGGTATTTTCATTTTACAAAAAGTCATACAAATACATTTTTTTTAAGCCCTACCAACAAACTTACACATAATTTATGAATCTTAAAAAGAAAGTCCAAAAAATATAAAAAATGCTTTATTTTTTAAAATTTTTATCTAAAATTACTGTCTGACGAAGTTGGCCTTCATTTAAGGACTCTTGAAGTGTATACTAAACCCCAATCCAATATGTCAATTTTTTTTTAATTCATTGTGCTAACAAACTAAAAATCTCTTAATCTACCTACAAATACACAGTAAACATTTTTAAACATATAGTTTAGTTTTAACCAGAGAAGAATGATATTCTTTAAAAAAATATGAATTTTTAACTACATTATTGAATTTTCCGCCTCAACAAGTTCGCTTTCTGAACGAAAATGGATAAAAGTAAATTTTTTGACAAAAATTTGAATTTTTAACAAAAATTGTATGTACTCGTAAAGTAAGACACCATAGAAACATCCTTGACCTAATTATGCAATTATGCAATAATATATATTGAAAATATTGTAGGATTCATCAACATATTTTCTGAACTGCAAATTACATCATCACTGATAACATGAGTAAATTAATCCTTATATTTTACAATCATTATAGAATGCATAATTGAAAACCTTCTAGGTTTCAAACTTCATGTAATGCAAAACAAAGATATAAAAAATACAGAGCGGCTAGCTCGCAGCAGGCTTCAATATGCGATGATGCCATTAATGCAAACCGACATAGTAAGGCAAACTCGCAAGTTAACATCCCCTCTTCGCTTTAATTACAAGAAATGGAAGAGTCACGACGAGCTTTGTTGCGCACTTTGGACCGTCGGGTATAAAGACAACACGTCACTAGACGTTCTGCCCTTTTCAGGGTCACTCTGAAACATAATAATAGAGCTGCACATTATGTCTTACCATTACATAAATACAAAATCTTCTCCTTTTTCCTGATCCAATCTAAACCATACGCCATCACTAACATGTTTCTGCTACCCTAACCCTAGTGACCTCACCAATGATTAAATTGCGTCGATAATTTCCAATCTTTATAAAATCCTTAACTTTTCTTAGGCAACACTTATCTCTTGGGTTCCTCTAACCTTAGTCACTCCAACTAATGGCCCTGAAGCCATGGACACTTCTCAATCTAAACTTGACTTTGACTTCTCGCGCAAAGACTGCCCATCTAACTTAATCGGTAAATACCAAACTCATTAAACGCAAACGTACTGATAGTCCTACCTAATCGGCTAGCCCTTTACAGTCCCACGATAAGTCTATCTTCTCGAGCTTATCTGATGACGATAAAATTGTTTCCAAAGAACGAAGTCCTTCATCTATCCGTATTCTTCGTAAAGAACTCTGGTCAAAAATAAATTCAGCTCCTCCTAAAGCTGACTTCCTCATTCGTAAAGCTAAACATACCTGTGACATAACAATATTCTTTTTTTATATAGTTGATGGTTTTCCTGACATCACTGTCGAACTTGATTAACACAATATCATCTACACCACCCACCAACTCCCTAATTATACCAAGAGGACCTTATCGTTGTCATCAGAGGAATCAACTAATCCCTTGCTAAATATGTTATCCTTGTAAAACTCTGGACTAAAATTCTATTTGTCAAAAGAGTTCATCGCATGAAAAAAGGTGAAAAAAATCTGGCTTCTGGTGGTCGTTTATCTAGACCCAACCACTCCTTCAACCAAGTTCATATTCGACATGATACTCCTAGCAGGCCTTATCATTCAAGTTAAATCTAAGCGAAAGTTAAATCTTATTTTCCAATGACGTCGTTACCTTAATTTCTTTTACACGGCAAATTACTGTCATGCCTCTTGGGCCTTTCCTTTTCTGTAGGTATAGCCACGCCACCGCCTCCTGCCCTGTTGGAGACCAAAAGGATGCTACTCTATTTTATCTTTATTGTAAAAGCCTGCACTAAGCTGCGTACCGTGGATTTATTCAAGTTCTTTAAAAGCCTGACTCTAAGTCGAACTCAACTCGACAAAATCTTAAACTGAAACCTACTGCAAACCTTTTTTTTCTTTCTAAACCTCGTAGCAGTTTCAACCCTGCTTTCCCTCAACGCACTTTTGCTAACGTAGTCTCACCTCGTCCTCTTTGGCAAGTTTAAAGACCGATTTAATTCTTTTTCAACGCGAATCTCCCACAGAATTGACAATTTGAGCAGCTTTTAGGTGACTTTTTTTTCAACCTTTGCAGCTGCCCTCCAGCTCCCAAACGCCGGACACTAATAAAGATAAACTAACTATCCTTACTCGGAATGCTAACGGAATCTCCATCCATAAGCATTTAAAACTAATTCTACTCTTTAGTGGTGAATCCATCTACGTTACCTGCATTACTGAGACTTATCTTAATTCTACGAAGAAACTCTACATTACTCATTTTTTCATCTGCATAAAAGACCGCTCTTCTTTTAAAGGCAGTGGTGTAGCGCTTCTAGTTCGTAAAACACTTTGCCATGCAGCCATTAGCTTGAACTATTCTTCATAGGAAGTAATTGGAGTCGAAATTCATCTTGTCTGGGGCTGTGTGAAAAATAACGCCATAAGTAACGCTCTCCTCAGAAACCCGGCTCGCCATAATATAACCATTAAAGCCACCTCGTAACCTACGTACTTCCCTTACTTTTCTGAAATCAATTACCGCCATCTGAAATATATCCGCGAAAATCCCACCTTAAAATTTCTTAAATTCTAAGCTACTTCTCACCTTGATGCAGCACTTCAAGCCCTGACAAAAGACTCTGTCTAAATTATAAACTCAATTAACTCCACTTCTGCATGCAAAACAGAACTCCCACCTGCTGCCTGTCTTCTTATTCCCAAGAAAAAGCATGCCTGCAAGCATTTGCGGTCCTTCTGCAATCCTAAGCATTGTCAGCGTCTTAATTTCCTTTAAAGGAAACTCAAAATCATTCTTCATCTCATCGATAAGTCTGCGAACATTTCCGCAGACTCTCACAAAGGTCAGTGCTTCCCCTTTTATAGCTTTAGAAAATTTGCTTACTTTCACGACCATGTTTTAAAGACTGTTTGAAATTTCACTGCTACAGAATCAGACTTTATAACCACCTCTCCCAAAGAAGTCCCCAACATAATTCGCTCCTTGAGATACCTCATAGCTCCCAGCAATGACTCCATTAGCAATAATGGACTGCAAACTCATTATCGCAAACACACCGTGGCTACTTGCAACATTGTTTGAGCAATGATGCGGCTGCAATACTTTTTTCTAGCCTGGAACGAGGCTATTGTAATTTTTCTCTCAAAACCAGATTAATCTCTTAGCTCAGCATCCAGCTATCGACCTTTAAGTCTACTCTGCACTTTCAATGAACTAGGCAAAAGCATCATTCTTTCTTGTTCGAATGACTCAGTCTCGCAAAAAAACTTTCTACCTGAATTCCAGCACGGTTTTTGCAAACGCCATGAAAATACCGATCAGCTTATTTGTGTCTCCAAATACATTGTTTGAAATCCTAACAAAAGCAGGCACACATTAATGCTTCTTGCAAACTGGATACAAATTTTTTGATAGAGTCTGGCACGACTGTTTTATCTATAAATTCAACAAGTTAAACTTCTTCTACTACCTTATTACTTTAAGTAAATCCTTTTGCTCAAACAGGAACCTTAGAGCTCGCGTTGGTATACTGTTATCGGACTCCCAATTTATCACCTACGGTGTCCCTCAGGGCTTCAATCTGTCAAGCTGCCTCTTCAACTTGTTCGGTCGGTTTTATACGAACCTCCAGGGTCATCATTTATTGCTTCTTTCGGCTTAAAAGGTTCACTCTAATCGGTTTAGACTGGTATTATCGATTTAGATTTAAAATCAACAAGTCTAAAGAAATTCCTGTCACCTGCAATAAGGCCAATAGAGCATTTACTTTACTAAAACCCTTCTTCAATAACTTTACAGTTTCTCAATCTACCAAAGTTTGTGCCTTCAACGCCATAATCAGGCGCATGAGCACTTACGCAATTCCTATCTGAGGCTCAACCTCTCCTAATCTTCTTTCTGAACCTAAAGGCGCCTATATGCGCTACTTCCGTTTTACTTTAAATATTCCCTGGTTTATCCATAAGAGACATTTCCTCATGGTAACTAAGCTTCCTTCCATCACTAATGCCGCTCATGCATACGCTGCTAACCTTTGTTCTTCTGAAGCTTCCTTCCATTACTAATGCAGCTCATACATACGCTGCTAACTTTTGTTCTTCTGTGTCTAATCAGTTAAATCCCAGCATCAATTTACTCGCAAATTACGCGTGCAAAACTTCTAATCGCTTTAGAAGGCCCTGTTTTTTCGCTTCGCCGTCCTAATTCAATTCATTTATCTTTTTTTTATGTTTCGCTTGAAGTGCGCATGTCCTTGCAGCTAACACTATCTACATTCCTTAATTGTCTTTTAGAACATGTTCTGTCCTCGGACCCTTAAAAAAACACACAGACACAAACTCGTCACTCGGCCTTTTGCATTGGTCACTAAAGCAAGAGTAGACTTGCTCCAGGATTTCTGTGGACAGTGGCACTTAAAACGGAAGCTTTCACTCGACACGTCGAGTAGCGTTATGTTTTGGATGATTGCTCTACTCTCTGAACACTAGCAGCCTGCCAAGCTCTCCACTCTGTCTGCTGAAGAAGCATTATCAGCAATATAAATAACATTAGGATTTACGGACCAATTAATCAGCCCTCATCAAAGTACCTCACTACTTTCAGCTCCTTTAGACCTTCTCAGGGCTAAGAGCTTTGAAGCGTAGATCTCAAACTGCTTTTTTCAGAGCAATAATTCTTTTTTAATTTATTTCGTTCAAACGCACTACGATGAAGTGCTTGGTACTTGATCGAAAGCGAGTTTCGTAAATTGAATTGTGATGCCCTCAAGGTGACATTCTTCTGAATCTCTTGACAAGGCTTCTAGGCAGACTCTGCTCCTTAACCTTGAACGCACTACGATTGAGTGAATTGTTGCTCAATCAAAGTTAGGCAAAAAAAAAATTGCGAAGCCCTTCAAGCGTTCGCACTTTAAATCTTGCTAAGAATCTTAGAAGACTTTGCACACCACCTTTAAATCCATTGATGCTACAGAGGACCTCACGCAAGGCACTCAACGCTTGTTAGCCTATGGCCGTCTCCAACAAATTCAGACAAGGCGTCCATCCTATGTTTTAGACATCCAGGATTTTATCATTCTTTTTTATATAATACATTTTTTATCCTTATTTGAATAATTTCTCCCTGAGATGAAAGCTTACAAGTTAAAGAAACTTGTTTAAATTTTCGTGTGTTCTTGCGTAAGTTATCTTCTGCTTTCTGACGCTCCCGCCGCTGACGGTGCTGCTGGCGGGCCTTGGCTTCCAGACGCTCCCGCTGCTGAAGATTTTAAAGGTGGCGGGCCTCGGTTGCCCGACGCTCCTGCTGCTGCATTGGCTGCCTGCCGGCCTCGGCCTTCCGACGCGCGATACGGTGTCGGGTCCGTTGATTCCGACGCACCTTCTGCACCTCCCCTGTCATCAAAGGGTTTCCACAGTAAGAGGGCGAGCGAGAATGAACGGTGGACGCGCGAATGCGACCCGAACGCGGCACAAGACACGTCACGACGCGAACTGTCACTTTTCACAAACTCGTACCGACACTGATCCTGGATGAATTCACACTCTGGTTACGGCGGGCTAGTTTCCTGATTCTTTCTGCTCGAGATAAAGTTTTAGTGGTAGTCTAAAGGCCTGCACTCTTTGGTCATACCTAACTAAAGCAACACTGTGTTCTATCTTCTTAAGAGTAAAGTATATTGCCTATGAGTAGGCTTATGATTGTAACTCGCTGATTACACCATATAGTTGAATTTTGTAGAAATTTTTTTTTTTTATTATCAAAACAAATGATACATACGGAGATATAATTGTTCAAAAAAAAAATATACTCTATGTGCAGAACAATAGGATTTTTGACACGAAAATAAGTATTTTTAACATAAAGGTTTACTTTAAACTACATGCTTCAGTTTTATACACAATTGTTTAATTTTCTAATGCAAAAGACGAAAAATACTTTAGTGTATAAAGAAAAACAGTTAAGCTAAATCAAGTTTGACAAATTTTCAAGCAAAAATTAAAATTTTCCAAGGCAGTATATAAATTTTCAATTATAAAAATATAAATTTAAAAAAGTTAAATATAAACCGACGTGAAAAAGAACTTGGAAGAAAATATTTGAATTTGCATCGTCAGCAAAATCCTAAAGTTTACAACCGAATAGTAGAATTTCTAAAAAAAAATATATATAAACGAAAAATTGCTAAAAGACGAAACCATTAAAAATGTCGCAAACTTCCTAAAAATTTATCATCAAGAAAAGTACATAACGTTATATGAATTTGTAATGTTACTTTTCTGCTGCCCTCTAAAACTGTAACCTATCGTAGGCTTAGACGATACGTTATTGCTATTTATAATATTTGAGAAATTAGTTTTTTTTTTAGTTTTTTCTTCTTGGACGTAACTTAAAGTTTCTTATATAACAATGTTGCCGGGCATTTGAGACCCAAAATGAATCTTTTAAGTTGAAAACCGAGTCACCCGAGCATTTTTGAAGTTGTAACATTGAAAAACCCTTTTTCAAGAAGAACGCATCTAAACCTGGTTATGTCACCCTGGCTACTATCTGGATATTTAAATAGTCCTAATTAATTCACTATGGGTTTTAGTAAAACTACACACTTAAAACGAAAAGTGATAATTTTGACTTTAAATTAGAAAAACGCTAATATCTCCTAAACTAGAATCATCCATAAGGTCCCTTTCATGCGGACGCCCACATTTATTTACCAAATAATCATAATGAGAAAGGAAAGCGCTTATTATATAAGCACCATAAAAATTTAAAAACATAGTGGAAATGCACAAAATAGAATGCACGTTAATTTTCGTGATGTGAAGGCAATAATAACTACAGTAGAGTTCCGTTTATTTTAAGGACCACTTATTTTAAGATTAACTTACCTTAGGCTCCCTAAACTCGGTTATTTTAAGTTGCACAGTTTCGTCACCTCCCACTACGGTCCCTATAGAGGCAGTACGGTCACGTTTGCAGCAGTGGCTGACCAATTAATAAAAGATGCCCCAAGAGCGGGAAGATTTAAATTGAGTATTTCAGCATGCCGTCATGGGAATGCAGACTTTTTCGAAAAAATATTCTAACCGTAGAAGTAAGTCATAAATGTACGAATAGTAATGTTTTTTAAGTGTAGAATGTATTTTCTTGCTCAGTGTTTGATTCTTTTGTGGATTCATTACTCTTTAGTTTTACAAAATAAAATAAAATATTCTAAATTTCAGGTTAGTGTAGCAGATCGAGTACTCCGTCACCTTAAATTTTGGACAGTTGCTTGTGTTTTTGAAACTGGAAGGTCCTCAATAGATAAGAGAATAGAGCATGACTCAGAAAAAGTATTTTACACTTGACGGATATTTCTATTAAGACCTTTATCACTTACCTTTACGCTTACAATATTTTTTTCAAAAACTTGTACGCAGTTGCAGTCCCAAGTAGTAACTTTTTGGACGACTGACATTTTCCTCTAGCCTAACCTAGCATTGCCTAGCTTTATTTTATTTAAACTTTAAGTATTCTCTCACAGTCATATTTTATTGAATAAAAGTAATTTTTTGTTGTTTAAAACGATTCAGACGTCCCTGAATGCTTACGTTTCGATTCTGCAGATTTCGTAACAATGATTGCAGGCAACACGGGACACGGTTACTTTCATCCTGCAAAGTATGTATCATCTTATTTCTAGTTAAAGATTTTCTCTCACCTTTTTTCTCGTTATTAATGTTTTGCAGCTCATACAACACTTGATAAAAAGCTAAGAAAAAGATTGCCAAAAATGACACGCAAATCAGTCAGCACTAACAGAGCGCGAATTTTTAAACTGCGCATTGTATCAAAAAGCATTATTATTGATAGTACATACATGCATATTTATTGATTTTAAATCGCTTCGCGCTTTTCGGCACATGCGCAGATAGAATGGTTGCTTATAGCAAGCCCAGCGATACAAGGCTGGGCAGCCAATAAACAACGCTTACTAAATATCAACTGCGTAATTGCGGTAGAGGTGGGGACCCCTCCACTATTAAAATAAACGGTCCAGAACGTTTCCAGCACCTTGAAATAAACGAAACTCTACTGTATTTCCTTTTGAAAAGTAACATACCCATCACTGTTGTCGACCAGTAGTTTTTGAATTTCTTTGATATCTCATATATATTAGTAATACTAAGCTTTCCTGAATGTTTATTTTTACTTGCAATATTAGGTAAAGGTCTACCTCCACGACGTCTTCCTCCAATGAGCATCTTCGTAGAAATAGAAGGAAAAATTTTTTCTGGAAACCTTAGACGTGAATATAATCAATTCAGTATACCCTTCTGGATGGAAGATAATGGAGGTGACTGGTGTTCAGCTAATTACATTTTTATACGAACGGAATCGAGCGTTCATTATGAAGGAGCTGTATGGAAGACAGATAAACCTGGTGAGGTTAATGCTGGTGCACCTGGTCCAGCGTTTTCTGAAATGCATATAGAAGAAAACATGTATTTTGAAGCTCGCAATTTCCAATTGTACCTTACACCTAATACCACACATACTCGTCAGGAGCCTTGCTTTCCACCAAGAAACCACCTTTATATAAATATGATAAAAGGTTCTGTCTATTTTGCAACTTTAATACCACAAACTGCGGACTAAAATATTGCTGGGTACTATAGATGCACGTTAGCGTTTGCTTGATGTAACCAGTGTCGGTTTAAGATAAAATTCTCTGCTAGAAATTACGTTTCTAAGTATCTTTTAAGATTTCAAACTTTTATCGTATTTAAATTATAACAATATTGAGATATATTTGTTAAATATATTTTTTCGCATTTCAAAACACATGAAATAAAATATTAAAGAATATTCTATATCGTCTTATGAAACCAAGAATATTGTTAAATAAATTATAATTATCGCGAAAAAATTTTAAAACCTAATTTTTCATTTCTGGGCTTGCGCAATCTCTAGATATCATTTTTGTCAAAACGAAACGCATTTATTTTTTTGCGGATTCGAAAAACTTCAGAGGCGCAATGCAAGAAAGTTTGTGAAAAGAAATTAGAAGCCACTCTTATGTAAATAATGTAATGTAATAATAATAAAAATATCGTTTATGATAGTAATGCATAATTTTTTACTAAAAAGCACCTTTCTGATTTAAATCCTTATAAATTCTAAGCAATTTTTTAAAAAAATTTTCTTACAGATTGAAGTAGCGTCTTGTCTGCCAATGCATGCTAAACCACTAACAGAACAATAATAATAATCATAGCCTTATATTAAAAAGATCTAAATTTAAAAAGCTACACAAAAGAGATTTGTCCCTTTTTTTAAAGAGGTTCCAGAAATTATGAATATTTGAAAAAATGTGTGGAATTGTAACAAATTCACAGCTGTAGCTTTGAAGAAAAATGTAATCAAGCAGAATTTAAAGCTTAAAAAATCATAAATTTTTAAACAAAAAACAATTGAAAATTCCGTTATGTTCACGTTTAAGGCCTTTCAAAATTGTTCTATTTTATTTTAAAGCCTATTTCATAAAAAAATTCACTCCTGGCCACACTTACTTCTCTTACCCGGTATTTAAAAAAGTCAAATTGAAAACTCGGAAATTGGTATATGAGGTACAGAGAGAACTTAAGGTCACTTAATGTACTTAACAAACTTAAGCTCTTTAAATCTTTAAATTAAAAACATTAATTTTCAACTGAAAGTGATATAATTAAATTTTCATTATAAGTGTAATTTTTGAATAAGATATAAAAGGAATCTTCGATATAACAGTTTAATTTTCTACCACGCAGTACATTTTCTAACCAAATTGTTAACTTTACAATTTATAAAGAGGGATTTTTCATTTGAAACCGTTACATTTTTAACCCGAACATAATTATTTCTGACAAAAATGTTTACTTAAATCCAAATAGTAAAATTTATGGTTACAATGCTAAAAAGATAGCTTTCATAACAAATTTGTAGGCCTGTTTTAGCTAAACAAGTTTTGCTTATTTATTTTTTTTTCGTATCTTGTGTCGTGTGCCCAAAAAGTACTTCTTGCTTTTATAATTTCTTTGAAAAAAATAAAACAAAAACTATGCGTCATGTCAAAAGGTAATGTGTAGAATATTTGTAGACTTTTCTTAAATAATCTACAAATGTAGAGATCAGACGTCCTAACTTGTTTGACAAAACTGTGAAGTCAAAAATTCAAACGCCTAGAGTTCCCTTAATTCTCCTGGGATGCAGCGGAGGAACCTCTTCAAAATCGCCACCACCTCGTCGGCTTTTTCGCACTCTGACACTACCGTCGGATACCCACTCACACTTTACGAGTAAAACCACAAATACTCACGATGGGCTGGTGCCCTTTAACCCATGTCATTCAAGGTTAAGGGTTAAATCAATAATCATAACAAGAACCTCTTTGAAACAGACTCGGCACTTGTCACAACAGACGCAGCCATACTTACCACTACAGCGCGCCAGGCGCAAACTCGAGCGCAACCAACGATTACGGTAACAAAGTAGTTCGTGTAAGCACCTAGGAAGTTTTTTTGCTATAACAAATCTTGTAGAACGAATCCACCCTTCTAAAGAAAAAGCTTGGAGTCGTTTAAGCAAAGGACTTCGAAGTTTCGATTTTCTTAAGTTCTAAGTGTTTGTTCTCTTGAGTATTCTCTTTTTTCTGACGTTTGCTGAGTGATTTGTGTTAACAATGTAACAACTCAAGTGTTCCTGGTTCTTTCTCTATTTTAAGGAAATGAAATGCGCGAAATTTCGTAATCATTTCTCAGTATATAAGCCGTTATTTGCCCTTCAGATTTATTTGTTTTAAATCTTGCCTTACGTTTTAAAGACATTCACTTTAGCATTGTGAGCATTTACTAAATTCTTAAAACCGTAAATGCTTATTGGAGTACGACTGGTCAGGTCACGCCCTTTAGGCTAAACTTATAGTTCATTTTTTTTTGTAGCAACAATTTGTAACTTTTAATTCTTCTTTTAATAATTTTTTTAATCATTGGTTTAATCAATTAATTTAATTTACAACTTTAAAGTGGTCTAAACGTTTCTCGTTCTCACGACATTCCTTTACCTGAATGAGCTAGGGCAATTAGACAAATTCAAGGATTGTTTCAGGTAATTTTAATAATTTTATTGTAAGTTGTGAATAAAATCAATAAATCAAACCAATAAATAAAAAATTATTGACAGAAGAAAATGCAGTTACAACCTGTTGCTAGAAAAGAAAATCGAAATAAAAGTTTAGCCTAGAGGGCGTGGCCTGACCAGTCGTACTTCAAATACCGGAAGACCCAAACCGCACACTGTTCTTCGTTTTCCTGATTTTTTGAGTTTTGAACAACTGCTATTGCTTGATAGAACCAAACTTATTTTTGGTTTAGAGCAAGTAACTTTAAGGTGAACTTGCTCAGGGCCATCCGTCAATCGACATGCACCTTATGGAAGTGCCGCCGCGGTTGTGCTCACTACAAGATTCTGTGTTAAAGGATTTGCCTTTCTCAAATCTTAGGTTTTTGCCTGAAGCATGCAAGTGCGACTAAACTATTTAACGAGAGCAACTAACGTCAACTAGCAAAAGCTGAAACATGGGGAACGACAACACGAGAATATTTAATAAAATTCTAAAATTTACCAATTCATTTTCAAAATCGCGAAAATCCCGAAATATTTAATATAATTTCAAAAATTTCTACTATATTTCAAAAAAAGCCAAGATTTCAAATATTTATCAAACTAGCGAAAATGCCTAATTTCAAAGTTAATTCTAAATCTCTAGATGGAATCCCGACGACATCTTCAAAACACTAGGAAAAAATTTCCCGAAACTTTTCCAGAAATCAGTATCAGTACCCACTTGATTCGAAACTAGTAAATTCTCTAACAATAAATACACTTTAAGAAAACGAAACTTCGAACACACCAATATTCACGAAATCCACAAAGAGTATTTAAGACATTTTTAAAATTCTAAAGAAATCTCAGTATATCTCGCGGAGTTCAGAATGTACAACACATTCAAAATTCAGGATAAATATCCGCATTTATCGTGAAAATGAAATAAGAAATTTTTAGAGTACTTCCTAAACTTAAAAAAAAAGAAAATTTCTGAAGGCATTACCGAAATCCTGAAATCCCTAACTCACGTTTGGAAATTTATTTCCACATATCCACGTCAAAAAAACTCTATAAGATCCTCAAAGTTGTTAATTTAATGATTCAAGTCTCTCTGAATAACTTTTTTTTTATCCTTAAGTCTATAACAAAAATCTTATTGAAAATAAGGATTTAGGTATAATTTACTATTTTTTTAAGAATCGCTGACAAAACTATTCTTCACCAAACGTGGTCATAATGGTCGCACAAAGACAACAAATGTCAATTATAAAAGCATCATTAAATAACTGATAAATCGGTAAAAATCGAATATATATATATATATATATATAAATAGTCAGGCAAGTATTCATATTTGGACCCACAGCAATACATTTCAGGTGTAAATGGCAAATATCACGGCACACAATGGCAGATTCACGAGACTCAGATAAAATAGAAATTATTCAAGTACATAAATAAAATCAATTTATTAAACTAATAAATTCACAATTATTGCCAAAGAAAAGGCAGTTAAAAATTTTTGCTAGAACATAAAATCGAACTAAAAGTTTAGCCTTAGGGGCGTGTCCTGACCGTTCGGACTTTAATGCGCATTTTCGGTTTTAAGAATTTAGTGAATGATCACAATGCAAAACTCTAAGGCTTTAAAATTCAAGAAAAGAATTTTAAAAAACTTAATTTTAACGGCAAATAATTGCTTGCATACTGACGAACGATTAGGCAGTTTCGCACATTTTATTTTTTCAAAATAGCGAGAGGCCCAAGAACACTTGCGTCCTTACATTATTTACACAAATAACTTCGAAAACGTCAGAAAAAAAAAATACTCAAAAAAACGAACACGTAGAAGTCAAGAAAATTGAAACACAAGAAATGACCCGAAAGAAGGAACTTACGACGCCTACCTTGAGTCTTAAAGAAACTCTAAAGTCCTTTGCTTAAACGACGGCAAGCTTTTTCTTCAGAAGGGTGGATTTTTTCTTTAACATTTGGTATGTCAAGAAATCTTTCCAGGTGCTTACACGGGCAAACAACACGAACTGACTCTTCAGTCGCCTCTCGCCACTTTCTCTTTGGTTTTCGTTTTCTTTCCGGGTCTGTCTAGCAATTGCTGCGTTTTTTAACTCCACATCTCGCCAGTATCGGTGCTGCTTTGTTAACGTACTCGTTGGTCGTGCTTAAGTTTTGTCCTAGCGCGCTGTAGTGACAAGTATGGCCGCGTTTGTTGTTGCAAGTGCCAGGTCTGTTTTAACGTAGCGCACGTTGTGATAAATAATTTAACCCATAACACTGAATAACACGGGTTAAAGGACACCAGAGCCATCGTGACTGTTTGCGGTTTTACTCGTGAACTGTGAGTGGGTGTCTGGCGGTGGTAGCAGAGTGCGGACAGGCCCACGAGTGGGTGGCGATTTTGGAGTGGTTTTTCTGCTGAATCCCAGGGCAAACAAGGGAACTCTAGACATTTGGAATATAGACTTTACAGTTTCGTCAAACAAAGTAGCACGTCCGATTTCTATGTTCGTGGATTATTTAACCCTGCTGTAAATTTGGGTTACAATTTGTGTCGCTCTCCTAATAAATAAACTTTCCAAGTGTATGCACTCATTCAATATTCTACATTCTCCTTTTCAGACCCATTCTTTACTCAGTGAGTTTAATGAGTTCGCGTTGATCGCTGAATAAGTCCCGATCCATAGATCTTTTTATCGATCTTAATTAGTTATGGGGAGGATCCATTACGTGTGGCAGGCCACCACGTTACACGAACCGGGTTAAATTTTCTACAGAATCTCAAATAAAATACATTAGTTGACATTTTACCTAAAAAAGATTTAAATTTAAAGTTTTATTGTTAATATTTTCTTTTTTACGATTAGAACATAAACTACGCGTCCTATCAAAAACTGATTTGTAACAAATTAGTAGATTTATTTTAAATACACATTTTTTGTAATTTCATTTTTCATACGTTATGCAGTTTTAGCGCAAAACGGAATTTTCTTTTTTTTTTTGTTTTTTGTGCGATCAAGATCAGAATTTTTCGATTCTTCAAGAAAATTAGATTGTCACACCGGTATTTTTTTACATTCGGATCCTATAATAAGCAGGTATAAGATTTGTGTCAAATTTGACCCCCCATCCCTCTTTTTGTCGAATGTTTACGTTTTGAGACCCCCTAAATCTTAAAAACAGGTTTTTATGAATGTGTCTATTTGTGTGTATGTATTGTGACGTAGTATTCTATACCACGCGACAGAAACTTTGAGAGAGATGGCTTATATCTATATATAAGCCCTTTGAGGCCTATGCATTGAGTTTCGGCTGCTCTGAAGCGTTACCAAACTGAAGGCGTTACTGTATTTAAAATATAGCATCAATAATTCCGTCGAAATTTTCTTTCTAATCTGTTAACTAGACACACTCTGTGCTGGCTGGCCCGGCTTTGACAATACACCATCCACATCGTCACCTACTCACGGCTAGGTACTTGTAAAAATACCACTCAACACATATCACAATACGATAACCTCTTTTTCACACAAACTGAGGCAAATGAGGACACTGAACCAACCGTGGTGCCGTGGGAGCGTTGCCATTTTTAATTGTTACGCAGACTGTCACACGGGAGCGGACGACATTCATAGCGTGCACTACACATCGTACGTGTGTCTAGTGAGCTTTTGCGTCGTGCACACGACTTAATATTAGGAACGCAACTCGCCATAAAGTACAGACAATGTTACAGAACGGACTTTGGAAAAATAGCAAGTTACTATAAGACGCTATATTATAAACATGCTTTCATAGCCGTCTGCTACGTGTAGATAACATTCTGCGTACACGGACTTCGCCGTTATGCGACGATTCGTCATGCCGTGGCGTGGTCCGGCATTCTGTATTCGACCACTATCACTATTACTATTAGGCATCCATTTGATGGTTGAGTTAGTAATTTTTTTTCGAAATTGAATAGGCGGACTCGTGTAATGTAATCGAATGGACTCTGTAAAGCAATTGTAGCAAAACTGTCGGGGCATGACGCCTTAATCTATAAAAGACACTAGTGGACAAATTTAAAGGTACGTCACTGATTCTTCAACCCTCAATAAAATCGCAATGTGCAGCCGCATCGATAGTCTAGGTTGGTGGAGAGAGTCGTGTCTTGAAAATAAGTTAACTTTGCGTTAGTAAAAGAGTTTTAATGTGAGGATGAAGAGTACTTAGTGTGTGATTGTCGGTCGAAAGCAAGCCGACAGGTGAAACGGTCTAATTTGGCTTCGGCCTATTAGAAAGTTTCGTATCAAAGATGGGGCGCCATGATGGAACGTTTTAAACCCAGCGATTAGATAACTATCGTGGTCGAGTTTAATTGGATATCAGCTTTTTTCGTCCGATCTTCACGGTGAAATAATTTAGTCAAGAATGTAAATTTTAGAAGGAGTGATCGATATAAAATAGTTTACTCAAAAATGCAAATTTTAGAAGAATACTGGTAATATAAATTACTAGTAGAAGCTGGATGAACAAGTGGCTAAGAGATATCAAGGTGGGGACAAATTGAGGTCTAACTATCTGATCTGCATGCAATGCTTATATCGGAGATCATCAAGGACGGTAACGCTACAGTAACAAATGGGTAGGGCTTACACTAAACAGGGTTCCGATAAAAAGTGGTTAGTCAGGGGTCATGAGTTCTTTGACTATAATAGACGAGCTTTCCTGATGTCTGACGCAAAGAGAACTCAGAGCACAATGGAAGACCATAGACAGCCTTTTAAGCAAGAGGATTTTTTTTTTGAGTTCGCTTATAATTTAAACAAAAAGGATTCGGGCATAGCTGTCGTCAGGTAGGCAAAGTCAGATTCAGTAATCAAGAGGCTAGCTAAAGTTCTTCACAAAGTAATCACGAAAAGAGATAGAAAGTACTAGACCAACAATAAGACTAAGGCTACTTTGAAATGGCCTAATAAAGGTAAGAAGTCGTCCGAATGTGAGAATCCAAAGGCGAATGAGCCTTAAGAACAATCACCTTAATTCAGGTCTCCCGATAGATATCGGAAGCTTAATATCCAACCTAAGCAAGAGCCACCCTGTTTTAATTGCCATAGTGATGATCATCGATGGAAGAAATGTCCAGCTAAGTACCATAACTTCTGTCATAACTGCGGCAAGGCGGATCAAATGAAGAGCACCTGCAATTCGACCTATTTCTAAGGAAACCAACGAGGGAGAGCAGTCTTCGGTTTGATGCTGCTCCCTTCATCCGTAAGCAGCCCCGAGCTTGGGCAAATAAACTGGACATATCTTTGCCTAATCCGACGACACGAATTAACCAAATAAAGTCCATCTCAGCTGTGAATAGCATGGCCAATTTAACCACTAAGCATCGACAGAGAAGCTAAATCAACAAGTCGCAGAAGCGTGATGCCATGGACGCGACTGTGAATGAGCTGAACTTTGAAAGTCAAGGACGATCCTCATCAATCTCGTCAGGAATCAAGAGTATCTGAGATCGGTAAAGAACAGGTTGTGAACGATCTGCATGGAAGTTCTTGAGATCCGGGTGCACCGTTCAGCCCTAAGTTGAGTAAAGTTAAAGCTGCATGACCTTATATTGATGTCGTGATAGTCGGAAAACTCCGTCATTTATTGTTGGACACAGGATCGATGAACACCTTTATGGGAGCAAGTGGGCTGGAAATAATTCAAGCAGGAAATAATGAAATCAACCTGCACAAGAGGGGAGTGCTCATGATAGCAAATAGTTCCTTAGAGTCCGTCATGGGCGAAGCGCTAATCTCCATCAGCTTGGCAGGTATAACTCGAGAGATAGCAGTCTGAATAATACCCGGCCTGTCTGACCTGTGTGTACTGGGTATGGACTTAGCGAAGGAATTAGGGCTTATAATCCATGCGAGAGATAGAGGAATTTGGATAGCTGACGAGCGACTCATAAAATTTTCTTTCGGGGTAGTGGACGAAGGCGAGCACGAAAATTGCAAAGATATTGCCACTTTGTCGGTGAAAGAACATGAAGAACTAAACTCATTCTTTAAACGGGTGCTTCATTCTTCTCTAGATGAATTACCTGCAACAAAGTTCGTTGAATCCGTGATCGACACCCATGAAAGTTCTTCGATAAGCCGAGGGCACTACGGCATGTTACCGAAGGTTCATGAGGCGTTGTTTACCAAAGCCTTAAAACTGATCGATATTGACATTATCGTCAGTAAGAGAGATGCATATCCGTCACCCTTTATGACTGATATCTCGAAAAATTAAGCTCAACTCGATATATATCGACGCTGGATTTAGACAAGGCATATCATAAAATTCCTTTGACCCAGGAGAGCAAGGAAAATACCGCCTTTATACTACGTGGTAAGGTTCTCTACCAATATTGTCCAATGCTTAAAGAAAACTATCAAGCGTGTTCAGGAAGCTAGGTTGACTCTCAACCCTGAAAAATGCGACTTCTGTAAACTACAAGTCAAATATGCGGGATTTGTAGTGAATCGGACGGGTGTCAACGTCTACGAGGATAAGTTGAGGCCAATATTGGAATACTCGCGACCGACTAACTTTAGACAAGTCCGTAAATTTATAGGAGCAACAACTTCGTATAGGCGCTTTAATAAAGATTATGTATGAATTGTCAAACCCTTAATCCGCTCAACTAAGAAAAATCAGGCATAGATTCTTAGGGCGAAGAACAAGAGGAGGCGTTCTAGGCGCCTAGAAAGGCTCTAATTTCATTACCGACTCTGGCGTATCTCGACTGCAGCGTCCCATTCACAGTTCGAACAGATGCCAGGAATACTAGCTTGAGTGCAGCGGCCACCTGAGTAGAGGAGAGTCAAGCAAAAGTTTTAGCTTATGCTAGTAGAATTCTGTCTAAGGCTGAGCGTAATTATTCTATTGCGGAGCATGAGTGCCTGACAGTCGTTTGGAGGATACAGGAATTCAGGTACTATCTGAAGGGGTACTATTTTACGGTCATCACAGATCATAGTAGTCTACCGTGGCTCTGCAGTATCTGTTCTTCAACTAGTAGACTGGCAAGGTAGGCACTCGATCTTTTGGAGAAAACTTTTTAAATAGTGCATAGGAAGGGGGCGATGCACCACAGTATGGATGCGCGCTTACGATTCTACGGTGAAAAGAAGGAACTTCAGATGGCTATGATGGAGCCAGTGCAGGATAAATGGTGTAAGAGACGCCGCCAGGCAGTTGTAGATACTCCTACTATGTGTAGGAGGTCAAAAGTGGTTAACGGTCGGCTATATCGACAGAATAACCCCCTACTAGAGAACATCCTGAATGATCTAGACGCTTGGAAAGTAATATCACCTTCAGACCACATGGGCATTGAGAAGACTTTCTATAGTGCGAAGTTACGCTACTATTGTCCGAGAATGTTTAAGGATATTAGCACCTTCATAAATCAGTGTGAACATGTCAATTGACCTAATCGCACCAGTCAGGCCCGAAAGGTTCAATGGGCCATCGCCTCATACAAGAACCGTTAGATATAGATGCGATGGACGTCATGGGCCCATTTCCAAAGAGTAAAAAGGGTAATGTATACCTGGTAGTATATTAGGATCTTTCAGCACAATGGATAGAGGTAGCTTCGCTAAGAGAGGCGAATGCAGCCAACATTAGGAATTCTTCTAAAGATCTAATTGTCAATCGATAGGGAGCTCTGGAAGTGTTTCATTCGGATCAAGGCACAGAATACGCTAATAACGTATTGGACTAGACAGCCAGAGAATATAATATCCATCGTTCTTTTAGCCCAGTCCTTAAGATCATGATGTTCGCGTATAAGACGTCTTGTTTAAAAACCGGCACACATCTGTTTTAGAAAAAATCAAAACGTCTCCAGTAAACTGGTTAAATTATTCGAGGGGCTTAATGTGGTTGTAAAGGTTTGCTCACCCGGCTTGTACAAGTCAGCGTTATAGAAGGTCGGTTCAATGAAAAGACACACGATTTTAACTGTTTAAATACGTGGACTTTGACCAACCAAAAGATGAGTAACTTACACCAACAAAGGCGGCTCCTTAAGACTGGGAACCTCTCGAGATTTAGGAATCAAATGGAAAAGAGGAGCTGACCGCAGAAAGGAAACAGGAGAAAAAATGATTTGGGTTCCGGAACCTAATCTTAAACGTGCAGCCGACCCGGAGTTCGACAAGGGGCCGAGCCTTGAAAAACTCGGAAACTGCTCCTGTTTCTTTTAGAATATTTAAAATAGGGATACGTTAGGACTGTAGAAGCGTGAGGAATTAGCTGAGACAGTTCAGGATCAGTAGTAAGTCTCGTTTTGTAAGCCTAATGCATTCTTAATGTAGATGGAATGAGCGAGATTTAACTTCCTGATGTTCCAATGACCAGGATTCCGCTAAAAGTTGGTTGGCTGGCAAATGGATGATGGCCAAGCCATTGTCAGAACTGAGAGAGTGTGGCTTTTTCTAAAACGCGTCAGGAAATACGCAATCCTGCAAGACCCTCGGACAACGGAGCAGAAGCTAAGTTACCGGGAGTATTTAAACAGACTACTAGCGGAGAGGCAGATCGTGCTGGAGGATTTGTACGCTCAGGGTGTAATTCAGCTTGTGCAAAAGCCACTAGAGAAATATGCGTCGGAGTCCAACTTAAAATTCGCCTCGGAGACAGGTAGGAGGTCCCCATTTAGCCGTAACGCGGCGTCACAGGCCATCGCACAGAGGGCAGCGCAGCACACGGAGATGCCATCATTGCCTAGAGCTCCGAAGCCTCTTTCCCGACCTACCAACTCTCAATTAAAAGAAGCGGCCGCTAAACCGAAAGTGGAGTTTTTCCCAGTGAGGCTCCTAATCATGAAAAGTGTCCGAAAAAGACTGAGGGAAGACTGGACATTCAGTAAGGCTTTTACGCCTCAGTATTAGGGCAAAACACAAGCACAGAAACCGTTTTTTGTTCCCAAGACCTAGACCTTGATTTTTTTTTAGTACATTTAGATGTACATTTCCTTATTTTTTTTATAGCTTTAATGTAAGCCTATGGGGAAGCGTAACCCCAAAATTAATACTTTTTGTTTTTGGTACTCTTAACTACCTTATTTATTTACTGACCTGTCCCTCAGGTAACTAGTAGCCAAACTAAGTTCAGTTAAAGTAACGTTTTAGTCCTGTGAATAGGGGCTTAAAATAAGTAAGATTAAAAATCTAGCACCTTACGTGCTCAAATTAAAATAAATAAGCCTGGAATTCTATATAGAGTCAGTTATAATTAAATAATTAAGCCCGGGATAGGGGTAATGCAATTTATTTCAAGGCTCACATCTTTAAAATCATTTAAAACTAGGGAAGCAGCCAGGTAAAGGCGCGATGCCTTTCAAAAGTACCTAAAAGCCGATCAATCAGAAATCGTAGTTAATAAATTAGGAATCTCGAACTCCGTCTGGAGGCTGATCCTTTCAGAAATATCGTTTGGACCGAATTGGGTGGACCTAATCTAACCAAGCTTCAGTAAAATATTTAACTTTGTCTGTGACTCATAAACTTAATTACATGTTAATGCTTATAAACCACCAGTCTGGATCTCGGAGGGCACTTTAAGGCAGAATGAGGGACATGCTCAGCCCGGTGATGCCTCGTCTAAGGGTTGGGCAGTTGCGACGTCGTATTCTATACCACACTCAAATTCATTGATTAATTACGCTTATTTAACCTAAATTCAACTAAGAAATAATTAATTAGAAGTCGTTACCTGGTCGAGCACAGACTCAACCTACAAACTGTCGTACGACAAGAGCTTGAGAGGGATGTCCTGTTGTCATAAATAATAGGCTGGGGCGAAAAACCAAAATTGCGCGTCTAGAAAACGCCTGGGTGCGGAAAAGTGTCCCAGTCCAATCAGAAACTCAGCGCACTTTGAAATTTTGAAATCGGATAATATCTTCAGTCTGTTCTTTGAGGGTGA
>JAUELO010225160.1:0-15910 GCA_032357855.1 Amphibolips quercusostensackenii | reverse complement strand
GTTATAGAATTTACATAATGATTTTATATTACACTTCTCTTTATATTTGACTAGAATAATTAAAATTTATAGGTCTTAGAAGAATGACTGCTTCTATAAAAAAAAACATGATAACTGTCAAATGTTATTTTCTTTTCACAAAATACTGTTATTTTATTGCATACAATACATATAGTAGCTACGCCGAGGTACCTTTTTACAATCTTTATTAATCCCCTTAAGCACAAAGAATTAAATATAAGAACACATAATACGTAAATGCTGTTGCAACGCAAACAAAGATTTAAAGCACTTTTTCCCCAATTCTCTTTGGTTAAAAACACCTTGAATATACTACCGGAAGAAAGTGTGGGTACATTCTATTTCAGCAGTTTTAAAACCTCAAGTTCAACTCTTTACTTCATCTAGGAAAGTGCTCCTAGAAATATGGATAAATCATAAAAACAAGAAGAAAACTTACTCTTTAAATCTAAGTCAAGAGGATAATTAGGTATTATATAATTGCTGAGTATTCATATGACATATTTTTTAGTGCAATAATTATCCTTAGGAGCCAAAAGCCCGAAATTCATGGTAAACACTCAGTGCTTCTGAACTTGATTTTATTTTAATCTTCGTCGTGCTGTTACTCTTGATATTATTATTTTTTCAAATTTTCAGGAACACTTTTCTGTATTTGGTAAAGAGTTAAACTCAAGATTTTAAAATGTTCATTTAGCTAAAAGAACTTTTAACCGTGAAACTAAATATTTTTTGACTTTTTTATTAAAAAAAAAATAAAAGTAACACTTTTAGTTCAGAATCTTCTGCCTTACCAATGATAATCACTTCTATCTATTTTCATTAAGGGCCTAAGAATCATGACCTGAACTCAAAATTGAATTGTCTTATTTCACTTTTTAAATACTACAATTGAATATTTTTTAGACTATAAGGGCCTATTTCCGTTTTAAATCACACTTGTATTCAGAGTAAAACATTGGCTAACTGCAATACCTTTTGTGTAAGACGTTTTTTTTTACTCTAACCCGAGCATTTGAAAAAACGTTTAACACAAAAGGTATTGAAATAAACCAATTTGAATTAGCTACAAGTAAGTTTGTTCTACTTGTAGTTGATATTTTATCGGGATGTTTTTAAAATTTGCGACAAAGTTAGAATTTTTACGCTAACCTTTAAAACTGCTTTTAACTATTACTTTTTTCCTGAAGTCGACTATAAAATGATTTTATATCAAACCTAAAGACCACTGGATCATTATATCGTTGCTAATTTGAAATGAAATATATATTTCACTATTTTTAAGCCTTTCAAATGTAGTTCAAAAAACAAGCCAATTTCACTTTACACTCATCTACATACAATCTAAACTACGTAATCTAAAACATAAATATAAAAATAAAAAAATAAAATATTTAAAAATATGCCCGCAATATGCCTTAAGAGAAAATCAGTGGAACAAAAATAATATTTTCACATTCTCCATCTTCAATTTATAGGTAAGGCAAAGTTTACAATAGTTTTCTGCAACTTTACTCAAAATCTTTCGCGTGTACAAACGTGAGTTTCTGTATTCGCTTACTGTTGTAGTTTTTTTAACGTTAGGTGAATATGTGTTCCGAATTTGTGTCCAATCTTTTTAAGGTAAAATAACACCTAACAACAGGGAATACTGTAGATTTTCTTTCACTCAAGACTCAAGACTCAAAACTGCAATATACACAGTCATACTCAGAGGTTAACAACCATGTAACAGTTACTTGTAATTCCAAGTAGACGTAAAACTCCTGTGAAACAGAAAATACGAGAACTTGTACTTGATATCTTTTAATATAGTAACTTGTTACTTGTGAATTTGTCATTTTTATGAAATAGATCATAGGAGGATTGCATAGTGCGAGAAAAACATAGAAGCAGAAGTGTGATGCAAAAGAGCAAAGGGCTAATGGTATCGCTTTGAAAGACGCCCCTCTGGAAGTTCACGTTGTTTGTTGTCGCACGATAGTTTTCAGATAAGATAGTAAATCTAGTTTTCCAAAGAAGCATCCATTTCTTTATGAATCTTATCATGTGTAGTCAACCTTGGCCATTAACAGGACGATCTGATGGGCTGCTTCGTCTTTGTAGACACACCAGACAATTTGTAGGTTCTCCCGGCATTCTGCTACACCTATTAGTGATTCTCGTTGACCCTTTTTTTCCTCTTTTGTATTCTCCTTTTTGCATCAGATAATACCTGTATTTTGTCAACGATGTGCTGCTTGATTGTCAGCAGCTTTTACTTATTTAGTTTGTGATAATAGATCTTTGGTTCTTGCGCAAACTTGCGGACCTTTTTAGTGAATGGTCTACCGTATGTTATGATGTCTATCACACACTTAACACGGGATGTATTTCGTCTTGCACATCTAATCTTTTTGTTCAGTTGGTGCAAGCGTCTTTTAGTTTGTTGATCCATCGTCAGTTTCAGCCTTTGATTTGTGTCAGCTAAATCTTACGAAGGGAGGTATTCATTTTAGACAGGTTTCAGCCAGCTTGTTTATATAGCGGTTAGGGGAAGCTTTTTCCATACATATCCCTTTTTTAGGGTGTAGTCGGCTTGATTTCGCAAAGACACATGTTGAACGTGTTAAAGCTCCGAGTGTTGCAGACACCACAGTGTGTGCATACGCGCGATAAAGCCTCCGTAAACAGGGATGATGCTGGCATCGTAGCAATCTAGCAAGTTCGATCGTTTTGAACCGCATCTTTAACGTTTTGGTAGTTTAGCGGTGTCATTATTGTTTCCACGGGCAGCTAGGAGAAGGGTTTGTCCTTCCTTGTAAAGCTTTGAATGCAGGGATGAGGCAACATACTCTGAGAAGTGGCCTGGTAGCCCAGAGTCACGGTTTAAGACACCTCACCCCTGGTGCCATTTAACTTTCGGCCGCGTCTGCTTATCAATTATTGTAACCATATTTATCAGAAACCCTTAGTACAGAAACCCCTTATCAACCCAGAGACGCGTTCGGTGGCTTTGCTATGAATTTCGATTCCCTTGAAATTGAACTGAAGGGTCTATACCACTGTATTAAGGGTTTTTGCTGAATATGGTTAATAAGCAGACGCCAAAAATTGTGCATAAATGCTGCTCGTGGGCACAGCAACTATAATAACGCCAAGCATAGTAGTCAGTACGGTTTCAAGCAATCAAACGTGCAATGCTGATAACAATGTGTCAAACAACAATGCCAACTACCCTTGACCTAGGAGAGTCAATTAAGATAGTGTCAATGTGATGAACCAGTAAATCTTAATATTTTCGAGTGGACGGGCCAACTATAGGTCGACCTGCTAGAGTGCTACAATACCAGTATGGCCCCTGAATGACAAAGTTATATAGCGCGACTGCATGCTCTCCAATGCGAGAAACACCTAAAGCTTTCGCACTTTTTGCATCAACTTCTGCGGAAACGTGCCGTTAACCTCTGGAAAAGAAGTTATATAGCGACATCATAAGCTTTATTGTCTTATCCATCAGATAATTTTTACTAACACTTGCACTTTATAATTCTTAAGGGTATCTCTGAAGAAAACGCGAATTTAAAAAACATAAGATCACTGATGTATTTTACATGAATGATCTTTAGATCAATGCTAATGATTGTATCCTCTGTTAGCATGCGTCAGTTTGTTTTCAGTGCTTATTTTATATTCATATGATATTTTAGTTTTTCTTTGAGCTTAAAGTATTAAATGCATTGGGAAAAATGCACAAAAATTGGAAAAATATTTTTCACTACGGAGAAAAATCTAACAGAAATTGTTTATACGGTCCTGAATGTTCACGTTCATATGTATATTGATAACTTCGTTTTTCCATTAATTATTTCTGAAACATCAGATGAAAAACATTGAAAGAATAAAATCCATGTTTTCAATACATCTAGCATATTTCGTAGACTATATATTAGCTTTACCAAGTCCTAAATATAAATTTGACACGTATGCGAAACCCAGCATTCCCTAAAACTTAAAAGATGACACAAATTAAACTTCCTCTTATGAAAGGTAAATATCTCTGAAGGACAAACGGGTCGCCTATAGTCTAGGAGATAATGACTAAAGTATAATAAATAATGTTAGTTACTAAAGCAGTACAATATTCATTTGTGACATTTTTAATAAAATTTATAATTAATTCAATAAACAGTTTTTTCTCTGATTAAAAAAGATGAGGACTGTCTATACTCTGGTCCTACCCTTGGCGTTTATACTTAATTCTATTGGTGAATATAATACTATAATATATCTATAATTTTAAGTAACTTCTTGAGCTTTATGCAAATTAAACTTTCCGCTATACAATCTGCACAGAGAAATTTTGCGCGACTCAATTGTGTACGGCAACATTTAGACGTGCACAATGTTACCCTTGTAACTGCGCAATTCCAACCTTAATGCAAAATAAAGTCTACGCAGTACATTTGTAACCTTTTCTAACATTAATAAGTAGAGAGAAGATCGAAACGTTAATTAGAATAGAACCTTATGATGGAAGAAAAGAGGTTTTATATTCATATGAGTGGACTTTAGTTATTAATAGTCCATACTGTACTAACACTAAAGATATTGACAATTTTGCTCTCATTGTTACAAAAGAGGTAGATTACGATATCCGTGGCGACAAAATTTTAGTGCGGATTCAATGTGTAATTTTTTTTTATTCGCAGAATATGAATTTTATATCAAAAAACAAAAATTAAAAAAAACGTACTGAATTAGGAGAATTCCATGTGATTGTCAACGTTCATAAAATTAGTAAGACGTGGCTTTTCGAGTCACAGAATACGAATTTTGAGCAAATGCCCCAAAATTTCAAAATTTGACCCAACATTTGGAAAAGTTAAATTAATTGGTATACTTCTATGAATTTTAAGATAAGGTGGTACATTCAGCTACCGAATACAAATTTGGGGTTAAAATACAAAAATTCAAAAAAGCTATTTGCAACTTAGCGAATTTTAAATAAATTGGTAAATTTAAATCAAAGTCATAACCACTTTGTGATTTTCATAAAAATCAAACATTTAAATTAAATGATTGAAATTCTTAATCAAAATTTTTAATTTTTCAATTTTTACCTTTAAATTCAATCGACTTGTGATCCGGAATGGTCAAATTTTTGTTCCGGATTTACAAACTTGTTTAAAAAGTAAAAAAAATTAAGGTTAAAAAAAATACATGAGATATTGACTTAAAAGTTGCACATTTGTCTTTTTCGCAAAAAAATTATTTTGCAATTGATATTAAGTAAAAACTTAAATTGAAAAAGTAGTGAATAATATTAACATTACAGATCGGTTTCTCGAGTACTGTTCAAGATATTTATTGAAAAGTTTCAGATGTGTATTTCTCGCAAGAAATCCTACAGGAATACACACTAACACGTTGTCGCCACAAATATCGTAATCCTGCCTGCAAAAGCATTACATTTGTTCTGAGGTATTATTTAACCATAGAAAAATTTTTTAGAAGAGGTGCTGAACATTTTTTCGAATCGCAAAAATTATTCTGAAAATCAGAGATTCTTATTTTCTTCCAAACAGTACGCTAGATACGAAAAAATATAGACAAAAAAATCGATCCTTTTTAAACATTTTACAAATTATATTCTCATACTTTTCAATATTTTCACGGTTTGCGAAACATATGCATGTTTTTAAACAATCACTAATTTTCCTTTCTGTTTCCTCAAATGCGAGTGAGTTATCAGATAGTTGCATTTTAATTCTGAAAATATGACTTTTTTACTGAAAGGGATCAATTTTTCAACCAAAAAAAAACCAATAAAACTGAATCTTCAACCAAATGATTTGTATGCACAATTTGCTAATTAAATAAGAAAATTAAAGTTCTTACCTACAAAAGCGTTTCATATCAGTTTGATTAGATTTTGGGATAAATTTGATCATTTGTTACTTACTGTATTTGCGTGTAAATAGTACGTAAGTAAACATAAAATAATTTTTATAATGATATTTTGTAAAAGATTACATAACCTTAAGTTCCTATTTCTTGTTGCAGAGTTAAGTTCACAATTCGATTGTTTGCCTAATGGCGAGCCGATTCCTGGCGTTCCTCGGTGCGGACCTTCTTTTTTTCCTGACTTACATTCTCCTGAAAGGATTATACCTCTTGCAATAGCTCATTCTCCAAGAAGGACTCTTTCTCTTGCCAGACCTTATTCTACTGCAGGGTCACCTCCTTCTTCCAAGTCCCTTTTTAGTACCAGATCTCGATCTCCTTTTCCCCGGCAACCCTTTCCTGAAGTATTTGGATTTGAAATGAAAGAACTTTCATTCATTCGACTTGTCCCCAACAACAGTCCGTATCGGGTATTCAAACTTCAAAGATACATTTTTCCACCCGATAAACAAATTCAAGTGAGAACAACAAATAGTGTCCTCAAGTCCATGCCAACTGAAGAACAAATTGTTTTAACAGCTTTCAATGGTGACATCTTTGCAATATTGGAAAAAAAATTAAACAGACAAACGGTTTTGCGTGGAATTTATACACCTGTTAGTGTTAGGGGAAAACGGGCAAAACTAAACATGAACAACGGGTCGGTTAAAGAATTGACCCAAGCAGAAGTCGCAGAATCTCCACTAGGCTCCCATAATCCAATAATAAAGTGTTTTAAAATATATCGTGCGTTACCATAATTTTTCACACCTTTATTCCATTTTTAGAAAATCAGACCGTGCACAACTGCGTGCGAATTCCAGTTTCTCGTGCCTGCGAAGCGTGCGCGAAGTAACCCATTTTTATATGTTATGTCAAAATGTATTTCCGCACACCTAGTCGTGTGCCAATAATATCGGCCAGTTATTCGCACACTTAGTTGTTAAAAAAAATAGTATGTGTGTCAAGTTCTTTGTTAAAGCTTGTTCAAATTAATCGTATACATTCTCATTACCCAATTTGCTCTTCGCGCTCGATTACAGTGTTTCCGAAATGCAAAAGTCTCTGTATTACTTTGAACTGCATTATAATAAATGTATGTAGCTCATCAGACTAGACGTGTTTATTTAGATATTGCAAAATAAAGTACAAATTTGATTCTTCATCCATATTTTTTTTTACGTTGAGCCTACCTACTCTAAACCTACCAGCCACTGATGTAATCAAATTTCCTAAATTTTTCAGATCTCGCTTTGCCAAAAATCAGTAAATGTACTTAACTTTTTTATACCATATATAACTGTTTATAAGACTCTTCAGAAAATATTCTGCAAATGTTATTGAAAAAAAATTTTCGAAATGATTCTTAATGAAAGTTTGATCTATATTTCCTCCTGGACACAAAGAATAGTGGGGCATAAAAAGTACCCGTGAACAAATCAATTTTTAGCTTACGCTATTCATCCGATTAAAATTTTTTTTTTTTAATCAAAGCTTTCTAAATTTCAAGAAAATTTGTAATTGAATTTTTTAAATTGTTGACAAGTTTGTTATTCAAAAACAAAGTTGACATTTTTTTCATTGTATTATGAACAAATTATTGAAAAATGTCATTTTTTGGGATTTTCAATGTTCAGCACATCAATATAAAATATTTTGTATAAAATGTTAGAGTAATAAATGTCTCATTACCATTAATTAGAAAAAGATGCTTTTTGATAATTGTTTAAACAATTTTTTTTTCAACAAAATCAGAGTTTGGCGATTTTTCAATTTATAAGTTTGATTTTTGTTTGAGAAATCAACTAGGTATGCTCTTCAGATGAATCTTCACTATGACACTTTGCAAATTGTCAACAATTATTCATTATTTAAACTATTTTTATAAACAAATTCACAGTTTGGCGATTTTTTAATGAACAGGCTCAATTTTCGTTCACGAAATCAACTATAAATGTCTTTCCAAAGACGCTTTGCTATAATACTTTGCAAATTAATGACAATAATGTATCATTTAAACAATTTTTATCAACAAATTCACAGTAACAATCAATAGACTCAATTTCTGTATCAAAAATAATGGTGATAAGACATTTATTTCTCTCAAATTTTATACAAAATCTATCTATCTTATTTAATGTATATAATCTATCTAATCTATCTTATCTATCTAATCTATTTAAACTATCTAATCTATCGTATCTACCTAATCTATATTATCTATTTAATCTACTAAATCTATCTCATTTATTATTTTAAAGAGCTAAACACTGCAAATTCCAGAAAATGACTTTTCTTCATTGATTTGTTTGTAATACAATAAAAATTTTGTTGAATTATTCTTACCAACTGTAAATTATTCCTCGATAGTTGTAATACTGTTTCAAAGTCTTTTTCAATCTAAATGCCTTGAAAGAAAAATCTCTGAGACAAAATTTACAAAAATATTTTAACTTTGTTAATTAATAACAAATTTTGAAACAATTGTAAAAAATCTAATCACACACATGTTTCCAAAATTCAAAAAGCTTTTATAATGAAAAAAGTTTTCATCGGATGAATAGTGCAGGAACAGATTATGTTTAATCGAAAATACAAAAGTTTGAAGTATTTTTTTTTAAATTTTTAGTTGTTTGAACAATTGTTATTTGTGTCAACAATACTTTTTAAGAAAATTTATAGCAAATTATCAGTACTCTCACAACAATATAAACTAATTAGGTAATATGAAGATCATAGCTATAGATTAAATTTTTTTTTAAATGCATTTTTTACCTGCATTTTTTATTAAAACTAGGATTATTTATTGCATACGAGATCCCTTAAATTTTAAATGCATATTATGGTAGAAGGATTTTTTAATATTATCATTTTTTGATACAATAATTAATTCACAATTTGTGAATCGCTATCTAAAGCCAATTTCGTGAAACCTATGAAATTTTAATCTGGAAATTCTCTGTCGATTTTTTCCAAATTTGTCTACTTTTTAAAATGAAAATTTATGACTCTGTATTTAGAAAATGAATATACATCGAAACCATGTTTCAATTATCATTTTACTTGGAATTTTTCGGAAAGAGAGCAATAAAAAAAATTATGAAACATTTTCAAACTAACCTATAAATATCATATATGTGTTAAATAATTATCGATTAAACTGAGCACGACATATACATTTTTTAGCTGGTTACGATTCTCGCGGGAAAAACGCTTGACTGCCAGTTTGTCAGAAATATGTCAACAGTTCGATAGCTTAGTTGGCTAATGTGTGCGCTAGATTTACGTTTTTGAGTGCATCCTGCTATTTTCAATTGTTTATTCCACTCTTTTAAGAAGCCAATTTTAATAAACTAAACGCAAAATAGTAATTTTTATTGAAGTTACCGACGAAAAACTGCGCTTTAATTTAGGGCACTTAGAGCTGCTGGTTTAGACATTTCTTCAGCGATCCACTTTTGCCCGTCTAGGTACCATATTGAAATCAATATAAAAGGCTCAATATTTCGAAAATGCATCAGTGAAATGTTCAGTTAGGAAAATTAATTCCTATAAAAAAAAAGTATTTGCAACAATATAGTTGAATCTTTAACCGAATCGGTAAAAATTTTTACCAAAAAAATAATTTCTGCTCGAATTTAAGCAAAGAAACAAGAAAAAGAAAAAGTTTCCGGAGATCAGGGAAAAAAAGGAATTCTTTTTAAAAAAGGTAAAGATTGGAATAAGGGAAAGACGGTGAAGTCTGCATTGAGATAATTAACTTATAAAATAAAATCACTTACTTTTTTAAGCATTGCTGAATATTATTACTAACAATTGTATTTCATATGTCTGTCATCACATTCTGCGCTCAAAACATTACCCTACGTCACAGATCATTACAAAACTGACACATTGATAGAAAATTGTTTGCATTTTGTTTACATCTTTTTATTTAATTGTCTAAATTTAAATTTCTATAACGATGTCGATTGGATGGCGCCTTTTACGTAACAGGAATCGGATTCCAAATCATCACAAAACTACACGTTGATAGAAAATTGTTTGCATTTTGTTTACATCTTTTTATCTAATTGTCGAAATTTAAATTTCTATAACAATGTCGATTGGACGGCGCCTATTACGTAACAGGAATCGGATTTCCTACCAATCACACTTTAAGTCTCAGTGATTCTCAAATAACATTTGTGTGTGCATTTTTGATCGTCTTGACTGTAACAGTGAGAGTTAAGTAATAAATTGTTCTAAAAAAGTTTTTTTTATATTGAATGTCGGTAATCTAACAAAAATATCATTATGGTAATACAGTATTTTAATAGTAACCCAGGCTTTGAAAGTACACGTCAACATGGTAACATAACTTTATTTTTTTTACAAACTCTCAATGAATGCACTAGAAGATAAACAAATTTATATTCTTTCATGTAAACATATTAGCTGAAGAAGTACTCTTCCTAGAAGGACAACATGAGCGGATGTAATCTCTTTATAGAAATTTTGATTAGAAGCCAATTGCGCATTCACTCAAATATTTTACAATCCCTGTCATGCAACATTTATAAAACGTGGCCTAAAGAAATTGATTTTCTTAAATGCCCAGTTTTTTGAAATTTCCTTTAAAAAATACCCTTAAAAAACTATCATCCATCCACATCTCATCTCTAAAACCGCTCGCTCTTATCGTCTTGACTTCCTCGCTTCGCCTCGCCTCGCGCGCATATTCCTACTTTCACGTTTTGCCTCGCACTTCCAAACACTGCATCCGCAGCTGATATCTGCCTCCTCGGTAATACTAAATACTTATCTACTATTTACGATACCTATAGTTTACTTTTATCTACTAACTCTCCTATTTACAATCTTTCTTTCTCCATTACTCTTCCTCCTTCCTTCTCTTCTTCTCCATCTTACCCAACACCCTTTTCACACATGCTACTGCTCTTTTGTCCACCCTTTTATGCATCAATACCTCCATGCTTACCCCACTTCTTTTCACCTCCACGCACTCCTTCAACCAGCATTCCACTCTTGCATCACCCTTCTAGCGCAGTTCACACATCCTCTGCTCCCTAGAAAGCTAGAATTTTTTCTACAATTTTGTAGGGAAAATTTCGAAAAAAGTTCAGAAATTTTTCCAAATGTTAGGCAATTTTACCTAACATTTCGTAGAGGAAAATTTGGAAAGTTCAAGAATTTTCCCAAATATTAGAGAATTTTACCTAATATTTTGTAAGAAAAATTTTGGGAATTTTCTTAAGTATTAAGAAATTTTACCTAACATTTCGTAGGGAAATTTTCAGAAAAAGTTCAGGAATCTTTGCAAATGTAAGGGAATTCTTCTAACAGACGCTGGGGAAAATTTCGGAAAAAGTTAAGGAATTTGTTAAAAAGTTAGGGAAATTTTTCCTAAAAAACTGCAGGGGAAATTTGGGAAAAAGTTTAGGAATTTTCATAAATGTCAGGGAATTCTTTCTAAAAACTGTAGTAAAAATTTCAAAAAAAGTTTGAGAATTTTCCAAAATTTTTGAAAATTTTGCTTAACAAATTGCAGAAAAAATTCAGAAAATGATCGGGAATTTCTCCTAACGCAAGGGATTTTTTCCTAACAAATTGTAGGAAGAATTACGTAAAAGTTGGGGATCCACCTAAAAATTTGGGAATTTTCGTCCGTGTCTTTTAGTTGTCTGAAATATTCTATAGATTTTTTTCTCATATAATTATATTTTAAACAGATATATTTTAAACAATTACAATTAATCAGTCAAGCAATGGTTTAGGAGAAGGAAGCAAGGCATGACCTTGCTGGTCGCAATTTATTTAAAAATAAATATTAGTTAATGCCTTATTAAAAAAATATAACATTTGCGACATAAATTATGCAAACAGCTAATATTTCACTATTTTTTGCATTAGTTTGGCGACTGGGGTAAGTTTCTTCATCTCTTTCATACTTCCCCTCTTGTCCTCTCTTATTTTCCTGTCGAGGATTGATTTTTAGGAAAATCCTGAAACAAAATTAATTTTTGAAGTATAATATCCTTGTACACTATATTAGGTTTAAATACATTAATTTTTTTAAAATCTTCAAAAAGTAAGATTAACAAATTCAACTTTTTGGATTAGCGTTTATAATTATTTTGCTAAAAATTTACAAAGCATACATTAGGCTATAGAACTTGAGACTGTCCTATTAATTTCGTTTCTTGCCATAAACGTGATGGTTAAGCAGGAGGAGAAAAACATCCCCAAACACGCTGTCTGTCTCCGCAATAACTGTCTTCTCTATAACGATGACACAGCGAATATGCTTATCGTACAAGACTGTTTCTAAAACAATGTACTGTTTCTAAAAAGATAAAAATTATAAATTAAAAAATACTTACGACCAAAGTGAAGAGATCAATTACCTCGAAGTAGCAAGTCAGCAATTTCAGAAATACCAGAGTTCTAGGAAGGTTTCTTTTTGACTGTTTGCAGGCATCTTTCACTTTCGATAATTTACTTCGTACCTCCCTCGCTATTTTCGGTACATTTTTTTTCTGCCTGTATTTTCTACTGTAGTCATCAAAATACGTATAGATTACAGGAAGTTTTTTTTCACGTTTTCTTCCTAAACGAGTACCACATCTTGACCAATGAGCGTAGAGGCGTGATTATAGAAATGCGTCTTCTTTTTCAAGTGAGGCCAGTGATCGTTAAGGATGTCATGTAAACTTAAACCTTCCTGTTCTCGTCTGTTAAGGCAGATCCTTTAGGATGCATAATTTGCTGACACGAAATCTGACACTGCGTGCTCTTTAAGTTCTTCTTCTACAAAGTCAAGAAGAGAAGCTTGTTTTTTCTCAAGTAGTCACAAAAAAGGTAGTCACGAAAAAGGAAACTAAACTCGATCATATACTGCACACAAAACGAGCTTATAAAAGTCAGGCATTTACTGTTCATAAATGTCTACAGATCTTAATTCTATATGGAATTTGAATTTTTTGTTGAACTTTTAAAGTCACGAATGTGAAAAAATATGATATAACCAAATTTCCCAAATTTTATATTCCGAAATTATATAATTTCATAATTTTCAAATTGCGTTAAATATTAACTTGACCAATTTCTAGATTCCTGAAATTTGATGAATAAATAGTAATTAAACAGTTATAATTTTAGAAAAATTCTAAATAAGTTTAAGAGATACTTAGAAGTTTTAAACAAACTCAAGAATAAATAAAAACTTGAAAAGATTTTTAAAAATTTAAAAGAAAATGTAGATTTTTGAAGATTCGAAATAAAAAATTTAGAAGCTTTTCTAGCATTTTGAAAGGTTTTAAAGTAATAAAAAAATTTATTAAGATTCTTCGAAATATTGAAAATGATTTTTCATTTTTAAAAATAACCTCAAAGACAATATCGAAAAAGATTTCAAAAGATTTCCAAAACTGTAAATATAATAATTTAGAAGATTTTGAGGTATTTTTTTTTTAATTTCGCAGAATTTATTAAAATTTTTAGAAAAAAATCGATTCATTTTAAAAATTATTTAAGTTTTAAAAAATTTTTAAAAATGTAAAAAAAATGTAGATTTTTGAAAATTTTTAAATAAAGTTATGCAGCTTTTTAAGGATTTTGAAAGGTTTCAAGACAGCATTTTTTTTCAAAGTTCCTGGGGAAATTTAAAGTGATTTTTTAGTAAAAAAAACAATTTTCATAAGAATGTTTTAAAAGATTTAAAAATAAATTTTAATATTTAAATAACAATTAAACAATTATTGATTTGCAACTACTTATAATAAAAATAATTTAACTTCTAATTTCAAAAAGTGGTCATTGAAAAAAATTGGAATCTTTCAATTTTTAATGTTTCTAACTTAAAATTGCCTAAAATGATATAATTTTAAAAATTTATAAATGTGTTGATTTATTTTCAAATTAAGGGCATTGAAAATGATAGCGTACATCTATAATTAATACAAATTTTGATTTGATAAAAGGATTACTTCAGACAAATAATGTTTAAGGAACAAGATAAAATCTGCCCCAGCCCAGATGCAAACCAGGAATATGAACATCGCAAAGAGTGGAAATAAACTTGAATGTTGCTGTTTAAAAATAATCTTTTTAAAGTTCATGCTAGACTTTGAAAATTTCATGAATATTTTTTACTTGTCGATTAATGATTAAACCATGGCATACAAGACGCAGCTTGTAAATATGAAAACATAGTTCCTATTTAAACATTTGTCAATTATGTTTATAACATCCGTGATTAATAAATTCACATAATTTATAATAAGAGTTCAAAGCAAAGAAATAACTTTTTAACTCTTACTAACCTCCCCCTTAAAAGTAAACGGGGAAAGGGAATTATTGAATGGACCCCATGAAGGCCTTCTCTGGATCCGCGCCTGTCTTAAAGTTAAAACTAATTAAGACATACTTGAGACTGAGTATGGCAGGTGATACATTAATGAGCGTTCTTGCGATGCTATCAATTGAAAAATATATTTTGGGTTTGTTAGATTTTTCTGATGTCATTGAAGAATTTGCGAGAGCAAAACCTTAAAAAGTGAAATTTATTTGACTATTCATGACACAAAGTGCCAATAATAGGTTTTGAATTCGACTGTAATAAACCTTCTATGTACGTTTATGTGTGAATGTATGTTGTGTATGTAAATATGTATATGATATGTACGTTTATAATTGTGTGTGTATGTGTGTGTGTGGGTATGGGTGTGTGTGTTGTGTGTAATAAAGATTTAAATATTAAATGCTTTAAGATAATTTGACTTTAATTTTTCATTTATAAATAACTTGTTTTACGAAATTTAATTTAACAGAAAATTCATTTAATAATATATGTATATTTAATTATTTGGGGGGGAGCAAACTTTCCTTTTGTCCTGGGTGTCAAAACCCTTAAGGCCGGCCTTGACATAAAGACGCGACTGCTGAAAACGATAGGGTAAGAAGGCACCGACCACCGAAAAAGTTTACAGAAATATTAAATATTTTCATTTATCAAAAGATTTTGAGTAACTGGAACCTTTTTCTAGATACCGTACTAAAAGGTTTACCAAATCACGAATACAGAAAAACCAAAAACAGTTTCCAAATACCTTGAAGTAGTCCGGCTACGCACGCATCATATTTCACAGATCTTGTTTCTTGATATTTTTTTACTAAAATTCGTCTCAAATAGCCTAGTAGTAAGTACAAATAAGCAATGATTAAAATTTTTTATGATATTTTCTGTCTTTGAAACAGTTTTCCTAGCAATATTAAATGTTTTTATAGCCAAAATGAACCATTTTTGGGGTCCGCCATAGACATCTCCATAAGATCCCGTGTTTTTGATACGAGTTTAAAGCAGTAATAATTCAAATTTTACTCTGAAAAGGGCTTGTAAGAAATTCATCGTTCGAAGGAGGACTTATTTCTCTGCCAAAAAAAAACAACTAATTTTGATAATTTTTCAGCTTGACCGTTCCGATAGACGAACTACTTTTACAACATATTAAACTCAATGACTCACCTTATATCTATTGTCCAATGTTTAATCTTATAGACACTGTCACCAAAAAACACTTCACAAAAAATATAATTTCATCAAAAATACTACTACACAAAGAACTGTTTTTAAGAAGAGGTCAATGATAACTGAGCTGCAGGATGCAGTTTTCTTCTGCCCATTAGTCCTTTCCTCGGGATGGAAAATTTTATTATGGATAGCATGACTCATTTTCATCCTTAGCTTTGCAAACCCTTTAGGTATACCGGGTAACTGTTGCTATATATATATATATATATATATATATACACGGTCATCAAAAAGTATCGGGAAAATATGCGTTTTCGAGAGAAATGTTTCTGACAAAAGTTTTATGGTCTTGGACGAGGATCTGAATAGTGTCCTTGAAGCTGTCCTTGACGTTGACCCTCAAGGTTATTTCAAGGTGAAATTTTATTTTCC
>JAUELO010224972.1:0-15913 GCA_032357855.1 Amphibolips quercusostensackenii | reverse complement strand
GTTTGAAATTAATTATTTAACTGAAAAATCTTTATTTGCTGAAAATTCTTTCTTTGTTGTTGTAACATTCACTATTTCAGTTTAAAATTGATCTCTTTGATGTTTAAAAAGTTGACTATTTTTTGCAAGTTGATCTTTTTAGAACTATTTAGCCAAACATTTATTAATTTTGTTAGAAAATATAACTTTCTGGGTGAAAATGCAACTAATATTAGTTAAAGTTTAATATTTTTGATTAGGAATTCGATCATTTGGTTGAAAATTCATCTTTGTAGGTTAAAAATACAACTATTTGGTCATTTTTCTTTTATGTAAAGAACTCAACTATTTAAGGGTTTTGTTGAAAATTTAATTTGTCTGATGAAAATTAAACTATTTAATATTACGGTTATCTTACTCTGTAGAAAATTTAACTGTTTTGTTGAAAATTTGTCCTTTTGGATTTAAAATTCATCTTTTATGGCAGAAAAATTATTTTTCTTGGTTGAGATAAATTAATAATTTAGAAATTTTTTTATTTCAGTCTGAAATTGTATTATTCCGTTTATAAAATATTCTATGTTAGAAATGTTACAAGATAAATAATGCTGGGCTTTGAATATTATTGATCTGAATTAAAAAGCTCTATTTGATTTAATAGTAAAAACGTTGTTGAATAACTTTTGGGTGGGCAAGAAACTTGACCTTATTTAAAAAAGAGAAATTCCACCATCCTGCCTGACAAGGACATTCCATTTCTACTCAGAAGTATTTATGCCTTTTTAAACTTCCTTGTTCTACTTGAAGGGTCACTTCCGTGTAAAGAAAGAATGTCATAGCGAGACAACTGCATCACCAACCGTAAACAAATAATTTTTTTTATTTCTTATGAAACTTAAATTAAACTAGAAAATATACGTATTTTAATATTAGTGTACTAAAGACGTAATATTTATTTAATATATAATATACAGACTGTCCAAAAAGTAACGAAACGCCAAAATAATTTTCCAGGTAAAATATTTTTTCAAAAAGCCAAGGTCATTCTTGGAGAAGCCTTGAACGAGGAATGCAGTGATGACATTGAATTTGACCTTGAGCTTGACGTTCAAGGTTATTTGAAGGTCAACTTTGTTTTTTAAAATGTGAACCCCTATTTTTGGCAACGGCAATCGAAAGATTATTATTTAGGTGTTTCGTTACTTTTTGGACACCCTGTATACATATATACCAGGGTGCCTGGTAAAAATTTGAATGTTTAAACTTGCAAACGCTATCCCCTAAATTTCTTCCTTTTAGAAAAAAATACTGTCATAAAATTAATTTGATTTAAAAAATTTTTTTTAGAAGTTTCACTAGGCCGTTTTAGGCCTTAAAATGAATTTTTTAGTTTTCGATTGTTGAAAAATACTAATTTAAGGTTAAAAAATTGTTTTAATTATAAAAATGATTTTTTATTTATCAGGGAATAAGCCTTGAATTTTATGGAAAAAAATTGAAAATAATTTTGGGTTTAGAATACGAAAATGTATAATTTCATAACAATTCATGGTCTGAAATGGCCCTCAAACATTTTTAAAAATAATATGCACAATATTTCTTCTACCAAATAAAGAGAATATTCTCTACCTATAGTATATTCTATTCCTATAGTACTTCAAAATGTATTATGTAACTAAAACTGACTAAAAATGATTAATGTGCATTAACAATGTAACTAATATTCTTTTAAATTCAAAAGAATTCAAAAAAACGTTATGAAAATTATAAGAATTCTAGGTGAATTTAAACAAATTCAGGATAAATTCATAAAAATTGAAAGTGAACAAAAAAATCAAGTAAAATTCTAAAGAATTCAAATGAATTGGAAAAAATACAAACACTTCCATTGATTTCAGTAACGTGGAAGTGAATTTAGAAGAATTTAATGGAATTCAGGAGATTTTGATGAAACTCATAAGAATTTTAGTCGATTGAACGGAATAAAGAAATTAAAAATTTTCTATTGAATTGAGTAAAGTGGAAGCAAAAAAAATTTAGGGCAAATTCAATATAATTAAAGTAAATTAAAAAAATTAAGAAATTTTTTTTTTCTTAAATTCCAGTGAATGCAGAAGATTACAAGAGAATTAAGAAAAATTCGATGAACTTTTTAAGACTTCAATGTGAATTTAAAAGACTTTAGGGTGAAGTAAAAAAAGTTTAACGAAAAGATCCATTAAACTGAGCAAATTTACAGAAGTTTAAGTTAATTTCAAAGAATTCAAAAGAATTTAAAGGAATTCAGGAAAAAGTAATAAGAATTTGTGGTGAGTTCTAAATGAATTTAAATGAATCGCAAAAGAACCAAAATATTAAAATGATTCAGTAAAACTGGAATGAACTAAGAAGAAATTAAGGGAATTCAAGAGAATTTAATAAAACTGATACGAATCTAAGACGAATTCAGAATAATTCATGGTGAATTAAAAATAATTTAAGTGCATTCAAAAAAAATTTTAAATTCACAAAAATTTCATTGAATTCAGATAAATGGGAGTAAATAGAAATCTGATAAAATTCACAAGAATTCAAGATGAACTTAAAAGTTTTCAGGGTGAATTAAAAAATTGAAGATCCAAATAAGATTAATTGAATTAAGTAGATTTAAAAAGAATTCCAAAAAATTAGGATGAATTCAAAAGAATTCAAAGGAATTCAATAGGAGTCAAAGATCCCTAAAGTGATATTCTCATTTGAAAAAGTGACTATATTGACTTTATTTTAAAAAAGTGGAAAAGCTTACATCCTTTTTAAGTAAATTCTAGCTAAAAATACACGGAAAAAATTTGTCCTATAAAAAGTGCAGAATTAGTCCAGGAGTCTTGTACGGGTACCAAAAAGTTGGAGATCTATAGTGACTTTCAATAAATGATTTTAAACTTTTCAATACTAAATGCATACGAGTCTTGTAATTCTCGATAATAGTTTAAGAAAAAGAGTTCTGTATTTCCTATACGAAATTTAAGTAAGAAGCTAAATTCATTCCACGCCTCAATGTGCACAGTCGTACATCAGTCAGGAATGCGAAATAAAGATGGCTGCAACCTGCAACATTAGGCTTGTCTTTTAACTTAAAAACCAGCAGTGAAGAAGATTCTTCAATTTAAAGATATTTGAATTAAAAAAAAAAAAATCATCGGCAAATCTTATAAAAAATTACTTGCAACACAAGCCGGTTAAAGTCTGAAAACGTTGATTATTTCGTGAATTTTTAAGAGTAAAAAAATACAACAATAAATGTAATATCTTCTTTAATATCTGACGAAGTGGATTTTTTGGGCTCCAATTACAATTCATTTTCACATGTATATTACAAGTTATTTTAGAGAGAAAACATGGTGGCGATTCGGTGGACGATTCGAAATTCCCGGTCATTTCTCGGTTTTCCCCGGTCAAGTTTTTAAAGTTTCCTGGTCAAATAAAAGTAAAATATTCATACTTGCAGCGAATCTCAAACATATATTTTGATTTATAACGTTTATTTTAAATATCCTTCAAGACAACAGAGCAAAAAATTTCAAAGTAACTGAATTTTGAAACAAATACTTAAATTTTTCACTAAAATATATAAATTTTCAACAAAAATAAGAAGTTAAACTTCCAGTTAGAAAAATTATTTAAAGAAAAGAGATATTTTTAAAACTGAAATGATGAATATTTAAATAAAATACTTGAATTTTCAACCATAAAGATGAATTTAAAAAGAAAAAGATTAATTTTCTACCAAAAAATACAATTTGAAATAAAAAACATGAATTTTTAACAAAATAGTTCAATTTTCAATAAAAGAAGACAAATTTTCAACTAAATAGTTAAATTCTAAACTAAACAAATTAACTTTTAACCAAAGATGTATCAGTTATATTTTTAGTTGACAAAATTAATCTTTAACATAACTCATGCATTTTCAATCCTAATGATGAATCTTCAACTGAAATAGTTGCATTTTGACACTAACAAAAATTAGTTCCAACTAAAAAAAGATAAATTTTCAACCAAAACTTAAATAATTAAATTTAAAATTCAATAAATTAATGTTCAACTAAGCAGATGAATTTTTAACCAAGACTATGAAATAGTCAACTGAGATGACGAGTATTCAAATGAAATAATTGAACTTAAGACTAAAAAATAAATTTTCAACTAAGAAGATTAATTTCTACCAAAAAGACAAATTTTCAACTGAAAAAAATCATTTTTCAACCAAAAATTGAATAATTGAATTTTAAGTAAAAACATAGATGTTCAAAAAAAGAAATGAGTTTTTAATTAATCTTATGAAACATTTAAATGGTATTTTTCAACCCAAGGAATTAAATTTAATTAAATTTATGAATCTTCAAAACAAACCAAAAATAATAATTTTTAACAAAAGAGTTTAACTTTCAACCAAGTCATTTTATTTTTAACCTAAAAGATTAATTTTCAACTAAAATTATTAATATTCAACTGGATTACTTGAATTTTTAACCGATAAGAAGAATTTTTAGACAAGAAGATTAACTTTCAAAGAAAAAGATAATTCTGAATATTTGAGTAGAATACTCGTAAGTTGAATTTTTAGTTAAAAAAATTACATTCAACAAAAAAATCTAACTTAAAAAAAGTTACATTTTTAAACAAAGTGATTAAATTTTAACTAAAATTGTAAATCTTCGACTAGAACAGTTGAATTTCAAACCAGAAAGGTCAATTTCCAACTAAAACATAATGTTGAATAATTAAAAAGTTAAAATAATTTTCAACAAAAAAGTTTAACTTTTAACTTTGTAATTTTATTTCCAACCTAACAGATGAATTTTCAAATAAAACGATAATTATTTAACAGGAATACTTGAATTTTCTACCCAGAAGAAATATTTTTAGTCAAAAAGATTAACTTTCTAAGAAGATGATTTTCTATAAAAAAAATCGACTTTTTAACAGAATACGTGTATTTTGAACAATATAGTTGGATTTCCTATAAAAAATGACCAATTTTCATTCAAATGGTTGAATTTTAAACTCGGAAATATTGATTTCAACTAAAAATGAAACAGTTGAGTTTTCAGTTGAAGAAATTAATTTTCGACCCAACTGATGAATTTTTAACTAAAATGATGAATCTTAAACTGGGATAGTGGAAATTTTCATGAAAATAGGGAATTTTCAACAATAAGGATCAATTTGATATAAAAAGACTAATTTCCCACAAAGAACATACATTTTTGAGCAAATAGTTAAATTTTTAAGCAAAAAATGTTTATTTTCAGCGAAATAGTAAAAATTTTATTTAAAAAAAGATAAATTTTTAATTTAAGATCGAACAGAAATCTACTTTTTTATGAGAAAATATTTTTAACAGACAAAAATAATAATTGAAAAAAGAGGAAGAAAATCAATTTTTAACTAAAAATTGTATAGTTCAGTTTTTAACCAAAAATAGAATAGTTCAATTTTTAACCAAAAATGTAATAGTTCAATTTTTTCTTCTAAATCTGATTCTTCACAAAAAACGTATTTTCAGCAAAATATTTCAATTTTCTACTAAAATAGTTAAATAATTAGATAAAAAAATTGATTTTTAACAAATTATTTGTTTCATTTGTAACCAGAGATGAATTTTTAATTAAAATTATGAATGTTTAATAAAAAAATTTATTTTTAATAAATGAGTTTAAATTTTAACCAAGCACTTGAATTTTTAAAGCAGTAAATAAATACGTGACCTAATAAACACACTTATATACCCTACGACTGTAGATAAAGTAGAAATCACTTTTCTAAATTGACCAAAATTATTTAAATAATAAACGCTTGAATTTTACTGCGATCAGAAGTAAATTCTTGGTTTTCAATTAAATTGCCGGTCAATAAATTTACCGATCATTTTCCAGTGAAGTCGATACCCTAAAAATATTTATCTTACTCATTTTATCATTCTTCCAGCACTTATAAAACTCACAAAAATTAAATGTGTACTGAACTTTTGACGCAAATTTACAGAAATAAATTAAAAGTAAATTCACATTAAATTAAATATTCTTAACATTGAAAATAATCAAATGAGTTAATTATAATATAACATTTAAATGAAACAAGTCAAAAAAATATTCGACGTTAAAGTAAGAAAATGAAATAACACTTGGGGCATTACCAATTTTTGGCCCGGCACTGGTCGTTTCTCACAAGCGGTGAGAATTCTGCTGGTTTGGTATATGATGATCATTGTAATAAAATTACATAAAAATGTTCAAATTCTAAGTTCAATTATATCTTTAATTTTTTTTGTTTCGTAAAATTTAGGTTTTATTCCTTAATAAATAACATATACTTTCTAGGGGTTAAAGAATTTTTTACCATTACATTGGATTTCAAAGTGTAGTAGTTAAATATAAACTAATTAAGCGCCCGATCAGAAAACCAAAAACGCCTTTTTCAAAACATTTTGTAAAAAATTACATTATTTTTCAATATTTTGCAATTGTTATAAACAAACTGAGCGTCTCATCGAAAAAAAACATATTTGGATTCGTCCTCGAAATATCCTAATGGGCCTTTTTCTAAAGCGTTTTTTAACCAAGTAAATTATTTTATAATCTTCTGTAATTGTTATTAACAAACTAAGCGCCCGATGAAAAAATCAAGAACGCCTTTGGATTCGTCTTCGAAATATCTAGGTGCGCCTTCTTTAATAAACATTTTTTAATTATTTAAATTATTTTTTAATACTTTCAAACTTTGCATAGCATGATAAACAAACTGAGCGTTCAATTAAAAAACCGAAAACGCTTTTGGATTCGCTTTGGAAATATCTGAGTGGGTTTTTTTTCTTTAAGAAAATGTGGTAAAAAATTTTTCTACGTCATTCGACATAAGCGTTCATTTGCGTGGCCCCATATATGTATTTGAAATGTTTGTACTGAATTATAAACAAACAAAAAACGCGCACCTAGATATTTCGGAGACGAATCCAAAGGTGTTTTTGGTTTTTAGATCGACGTTTGTTTGTTTATAATTACTTACGAAAGTTTAAAATCCACATTCATGGCAAACTACAGGGTCGTTAAAGTTTTGGGAGTAGCGTTTGCGAAATTCAAAAATAGAATTTTTTAATTAGCATCCTAATATATAGTACTAAAAATAATACTAAAAAATGTATATTTAGAAATTTTCAACTTCTTGTAATTTATAATTGTACCTTAAAAAATTCTTTCTGCAATTAAGGCATGGAGAATCTTTAACCTTGAGTGGAAGTATTATCAGAAAATGAGTCGTTTGTAAAACTACTTTTGTTGTGTTAGTTTCTGCACTATCTTCGTTGACGTGAGGCAGAATAAAATTTACTCATGAAAAGAGAACATGGGCCACGTTTGTTCCCTGCAAAAGGTAAATACTTGTGTATACTTTTAGATGCTCGTGTTTTTTTAAAATCATCTTTCATTGCTGGATGACAATTTTTGTTGGTAAATTAATCTAAGCTATTTCACAGAAGATAATTTGTTGTAAACAAAGATTTTAATTATATAGGACCACCATGAATCTTTTTTTGATTATGGGAGCTATAATTATACTTAATACGGTGGAGACTCCAAACAGTTGTGAATGGTTTATAGAGGATCAAATTTCGTTTCGAGAAAATTGGACGTATACAGATACACGTGAAATTCACAATATACCTAAACCACTTTTAAAGGAAAAAATCTCCACAAAACAAAGGTACTGACAATTAGAAAACAATTAATTAATTAAGAATTATTAGCAAGGTGAGCCGAAAAAAGTCAAAATGATTATAAAATAAAAAATAGCAAATAAAAATTATTCTCTGTGCAATTATAAATAAATGTCTTATAAAAATTTCAAAAAATATCTTACCATTGCGCAAGTCGATTGAAAATTTAAAAATTTTTATTTTTTGTGTATGAAAAATTTCTTTTTTAATTTATGTTGTGTAAGGTTTATGGAAGTCAATAATCTTAGATGAAAAAACAGTAAGAAAATTTTTTTTGGTCAAAATATAATATTTCAAAAAAGAGGAAAAATGAAATTTTGTTAATTTATACCTAAAGTTGAAAAAAATGTTTTTTATTTTTTGATCTTTTGGTGAAACATTTTTTTCTGTTTTGTACGGATCCTGAAAGATAAGCCATTTTTACGCATGATATGCAAAACTCTGTTTACACAGGATCCGTAAAAAATAAAAGAAAAAAATGTTTCAATTTTTTTGGGTAAAGTTTATGGAAGTGAACAACTTCAGATCGGAAAACAGAAGAAAAATTTTTTTCGGCGAAATATAATATTTCACAAAAAGACGAAAAACGCAATTTTGTTAATATATACCTAAAGTTGCAAAAAAATTGTTTTTAATATTTGAATTTCTTGATGCTCTTTTTAATAAGCTTCAGCAATACGTACGTATTTTTAAGTTTCAAACCATTTTTTCACGCACATTTTTACGGATTCTGTGTAAATGTATTGTTACGTATCTTGTGTAAAAATAGCTCATGTTTCAGGATCCGAAAAAAATGGAAACAAATTTTGTCAATTTTTCTACTACTTCCATAAAGTTTACCCAAAAATAATAATTTTTTTTCATACAATAAAAATATAAAAAGTTAAAAATTTGAAAATTTTCAGTTGACTTGCTCAATTGTGAGGAATTTTTTTGAACATTTTTTAATAATTCGTTCGTAATGCCACAAAGAATCTTTTCAGTACTGCCAATGAATGTAATCAATTTGAGTTTTTTCAACCCACCCTAACCATTGGTTAACGTTATAAATCTAAATTAAATAAATTGAAAAAGAGGAATTGATGGTTTAAAAAGTATTTATACGTATTTAAAATAATTGCATTAATGATATTTTGTAAATAAATCTGAATAATCTAGCTATAATAATTATTTTTGAAGACATTTAAGGAAGTCAAATTGGCAAGATGATGCCTATTGGATATATGCAAATACATGGACAGATCTTTTCATGCCTAAAGTTTCAAACGTTTTAAAAGATGCAGGATTCGACCCTGCTGATGTTCTTAATATTTCGGAAGTAATTTGGGGGGTAAGTATCCATTTTAAAGAATAGAAAAATTTCTTTGATAGATTTATTAAACGTTTTTTAAAAATCTTTGAGAAATATTTCAGTTAACAACATTTTATTTTAAAGATCATCTCACAAATATCATTATTCAACTTTACTCGATGCTACTAAATGTTTTTTTTTATTAATTAACATACAAATTATATAAAAAATTTATTTCTCAACCGCTTTTATTAATATAAAGTTGACTAAAAACGTCCTTCAAGGGATTCATATACGACTGACATATTTAACATATTTTTCTTAACTTTTTATTTTATTTTTATTTTTATTTAAATTGATGATCAACAGTAAAATAGGAATGTTTAAAGAATATTTTCTATCTGATGAGAATTCTGTCAACCTTAATTATTTTTATTTGATAAGTGACAAGTTTCAAAGTATTTTTTACAAAATTTGCAATTGTTTAAGCAATCATTATTTGTTTAAACTATTATTTCCCCCTATAAATCGTAAAAAAATATTATGTCTTGGGATGAATGATACAGTTGATGAATTGCAAAAGAAATATTTCTTGTTTCATACATTTGGTAATTATTTAAACAATTCTAATTTGTTTAAACCATTTTTTTCCCTGTGAATCGTTAAAAGTTATTTTTTTCCTAGAATGAATGTCATCATCAACAAATGTTGAGAGTAATATATTTTTTTTAACGATATTTGGTAATCATTTGAACAATTTTTATTTATTTAAACTGTTTTTCCAACCATAAATTTGGAAATGTTACTACTTTCTGAAATTAATAACGCAGTAAATCTCTGTAAATCTTGGGAAGTTACTATTTTCTGAAATTAGTGACGCAGTTAATAACGGAAACAGTGATTTTTTCAAAAGACAGTTTTTTATTATTTAAACAATTAATAATCATTCAACTGCGCCTTTTTATAGAAAAGGCGGAGAAAATGACAGTTTTTCCTCGGTTTCTTCAAATCTCTCACACTATGTCACTCATTATTTAGTATTTCCTCATCGTAGAACTAATAATTTAATTTTTTTAATCAAAAATCATTTTCTAAACAATTTTTTGCAGTAACTTCATGGTTTGTTATTTTTCTAAATTATTTACATTGAGATGAGAAAATACTGACTAATAAGCAAAATAGTGTAAGAGATACGAAAAAACTAGAATTTTCTCCATTTCTCTTGTAAAAAGGAACGAGAGATATTAATCTTTTAAATAATTGCAAATTGTCTTACAAACAAAATTATGCTTTCAACCTTTATTAACTGCGTCATTTATTGAGAAATAATATCTTCTCACGGTTTACGGGGGAAACAAATTTTTTTATCAAATTAAAATTATTAAAATGATTTCTTAATACCCTAAAAAATACTCCTAACATTTGTTAGTTGTGTCATTAAATCCAGAAAATAATAAAGTTTCCTAATCTTCTGGAAAAATAAATTATATAAACAGAAATGCTTTGAAAAATTGCAAATTATGTTAAAAAAGGATATTATTTTTGACATTCATCAACCATATGATTTATCACAAAATATAGTAACTATTCACGATTTACCAGATTTTTTTTTATAAGCAAGAAATAATTCTTTAAGCAATTTCAAATTAGTTAAAAAGTGCTTAAAAACTTGTCATTAATCAAATAAAAGTAATTAACGTTGGAAAAATTCCAAAAAATCCTGACTTTATGAATTTTGCATGAAACTGCTATATTGCATTTTTTGGGTACTTTTCTGTCACACTACAAGGGGTTGAGGGGGGGGGGGGTCAGAATAAAATTTATTGGGTGAAAATTACTTTTTGAAAATTTCTGAAGAACTGACTAAACTTTAATTTACAATCATCTGATAAGAAGTATTTCTTTTTTCCCTATTTTTGAAAACCGAGCTTTTCCTATTTAAAACGTACCAATCATGCAATTGTTTATATACTATGTTACCAATTTGGCCAATTAAAAATATTGAAACACATAGACTTTATGTAAATTTTGTAAAATAACTGTAAGGCGCTATTAGTTTTTCTGTATATCGTATTTTAAAAATAATTGTTCAAATAAAAATTGTTTAAACAATTTAAAAATATATATTTAAAACAATTATTTTATGGTTTTTAGGCTATTAGTTTTTCATTGATTTTGTAACATCATTTTTTGCAAGTTTTGAAAAAATTGTAATAAAAAATCGACTTCTATTTCATATTACGATATTATAAAATTATTCTAAAAAATATTCATCTAAAAAATTACGTACTTTTATAATTCTGGTAAAAATTCTGGAAATTAATAAAAAGGCAATAAAAAACGTTTGTGTGGTCCTATTAAATTCATGAAACTAGAAACAAATTTAAGTTTGGAACATTATTAGATTCTGTTGTATTTTCTGTAATTTAGGGCCACACGAACGTTCCTTGCTGTCTTTTAATTAATTTCCCAATTTTTCAAATTGATATTCCAATTCGTGTATACGTGAGTTGTTACAAAAAATGTTGGTAAGGTTGGAATCGGGTAAGTTTATTTTAATTCGATAAGAATGTTTTGAAAATAAGCCAATACGAATAACAAAGATCCATGGTTTAAGAATGCAGCGAAATAGATTGTCTATTCCTCAGAAAATTTGTTATTCTCAAAAACGCGTCATGAGATTATTACAATTTTTTCAGTATGACATTTTTTCGATTCCTACCTTACCGACTTTTTTGTGGATTATACCAATTCCAGATGAGATGAGTTATCAAACTGAAAGTTTGGAAAGATACAGAAAAGCGATTAAGGAACGTTTATGTAGTAATAAACGTTAAGAATTAAAAAAAAAAATTACTTTTGAAATTTTTTTTTGTAGCAGTAAAAATTTATTAGTACATAAACGCTCCTTTGTTCCCTTTCTATAATTTCACATTTTTTTCAGTTTGATATCTCATCGAGTATGGAATTGGTATGATCCACAAGAAAATGTCGGTAAAGTAGGAATCGTTTAAGTGTCAAATGCCCTTAAAATACTTGTGAGACATCTCAGAAAAAAATAAAATAAAATTTTATTTTCTAGCGACTTTAACCTAAAATCAATCGAGAAAAATGATTTTTTTTTAATTTTAGAAATAAAAATTTATTCTGTCTATTTTAAAGCTCAGGATCTTTATTAATTGCATGGAATATAATTTTATTCTATTTTGGTGACAATTTTGAAAAGTATACTAGATATAATACTATAAAACAGAATAACTTTGTAGATTTTAAATAGTTGAACAATTTTGACCTCTACATTTTCTTCAAATTTTGCAGTTTTCGAGGCAAGTGAAAATTTTTTATCCTGAAAACAAAAAAACCGTTTTTGGCAAAATGCATTCAAGAAATAATTCCCACTCAATAACTTATAATTTTACCCCCCAGACTCTTTCTATTTGCCCGGAAAATGCTCAAAAAATGCCAGATAGCAGTTTTATGTAATGTTCATGCTAAAGCTGTCGTTTTTCAAAATTTTTCAACGTGAATTATTTTTATTCGATAAGTGACAAGTTTCAAAGTATTTTTAAATAATTTTTTATTGTTTAAACAATTACTATTTTTTAGAATGGTTTTTTCCTGTAATAAAAAATTGAGATTGTCTTATTCAAAATCTCATGTTGATTTTAGAAGCTCGTTGGTTTTTTCACCCAAAACGCATTTTAGTTTTTACCCTTGTTTATGTGAGATTGGTAAATCTGTTTTCATTTTAAATTATAAAGAAAAGTAATTTACTTAAAGTAATTTACTTAAGGAATAATAACAAAAAAAATTTTATTGTGCTAAATAAAAATTGTATGTCTGTGCACTATCTTGAAGTAAGGAACGATTTTCAGCTCTTTGCTATTTCTTACATGCCTTACAGCTTCTGCGAAAAAAGCTAGTGCTTTAGAGGGCGTACTAACCAGAATAAAACTTTGAAACTAATTTTCTTTTTTACTCTACTTATTAATTATTTATATAATAAACTTTTTTAATTTTCTACGAATGAGGTTAGTTTCAGGACAATAGTTTCTATGTTTTTTCCTTGTCCTATGTTTTGGGCGAAAAATATTGTGTACTTTATGAGTAAAGCGTGGGATAAATGTAAGACACATAACCTCAAAATACACATACTTTCACCAAATTAAGCAAAATAAAATTTTTTATAATGATCCCACAAAAAAAGAGTCGAGGGACGTCAGTTATCATGTTGTCTATCATTCCCCAAATTTTTAAGACGAAATGTATATTATTGTGGGAGAAAAGCCAAAGGAACCTAACACTGCTAAAATCGAGAATTTTATAAGTATCACATGCCCTTAAGGCTCTGTTCTCATAACAGTACTCACGCTTTGTGCTCAATTTATCATACATATAGGGGTGAGTGGGGTATGGCGCCGGGTTTTGAATGATCTGTCCTATAAATTATGATTAAAATGTAATTTTGATGTCTGTATTTTTCAGTGTCAGGCTCACATTATTAGGTAACATATGTCATTACTCAACCCCGTTTTTTTAACTACGTCATTATTTGACATTTTATTAATTCGTGGGTTACGCATTCGGCTAGCATGCCCCATACCATGGGTTACGGTGGCTGTCATATTCCTGCCGGTTTGTTTCAACAATATGAACCTTGCTGAATAAAAGGTATACTATATAAAAATACTTGATAGTATAATTTAAAGTAAAAAATTACTCAAAACTCAATCAACACTAGATAAATTTTTTCTCATCACACAGAGTAAAGTATGTGGAAAAACCGCGCGAAAATTCGAAACAGGCATTGATCAATAATATTCGAAATCATATTGATTGAGTTTATTTCATATCTTCTTTCTCATCTCAAAGGGAGAAATATCAAAATTACATTTAACATGCAAATACAGAATAAAAAAGTGTAGAAAAAGATTATTTTTATTTGCGTTTTCTATAAATGAAAAATATGTGAGAATTTAGTATTTTACAAAAGGAGCCTTCTCATAGCTCCACATTTTGGTGTTCAAAAAATGATTTCTAAACAATTAAAACTTCTGTTGACTGTTGACTTCGTGTCTTGCCTCAAAATTATTTTATACTCCAAATTTATTTTCGACACCAAAGAAATTGAAGAAAAAGGCTTTAAATGGTTTGGATGAAAATAATTGTTAACTCTTTTCTTAATTCTTCAAATCGAAAAATTAACTTGGAGTAAAACAAAATTTTTAGGAAAGAAACAAAATTAATAGAAGCTGCTATTGTTCAGAAATCATTTATCAAACTCCAGAATTTTGCTCCATGAAAAGACAACCTAAGTTAAAATTGTTTTTTTTTTAATTTTCAGTTTATTTATTGTTGAAAATAAATCTTGATACATCATAATTCATTCCTAATTGATTTCTATTCTGTGTTTTGTTTAAAATTATAATTGTAATATATGTATCTAAAATTTTAAATTCAGCAATGACCTTAATTTAGATTTAATTGTTAATTAAAGAAGCTTTTTATTTCTAAAAAATACTCACTATATAATTCATGACATATCAAATTGTGGATATAATCTAGAGAAATATGCAGGACTGTATGTCTATGAAAAAATTGAGCAATAATAAAATTACAAGATTCACGAGATTCAGAAGCTCTTTGAGTTTTTCTACATTATCGATCAAGTAACCGACCTATTATGCAACACCACCTCCAAATTTTTCGGCCACCATGCCCCGTATATAATGTTACAAGAGTTAATTAATTTCAATATATGTACTTAAAAAGTTTATAAAGTCAATTTATAATATCAGAAGTATAAAAAAAGACTTCACTTATTAAAAGATAACTATTTTTATACTTTAAGTCTTTGAAAATACGCTGAAAGTGCTTGATTTCTGTAAAATCCTTTTCCATCCGTTTCCATCAACAATGAATTTCTATAAATACTCTTTGGACACGTCTTTTAAAACAAACTTCGCATTACAGCACAACCTCTTCTACTAAATAAAGTCATTTCATGCACAAAATTAATATAAAAATCAACAAACACGGGCCTTGTCTGTAATTGACACCGTACTCCACACCGGCACCATACCCTTTTCTCTCATATGTATTTATATGATTCTCTAATAAAGTATACAATAATGATAACCTATTGTACATGTATACAATATACAATCGTGTAAAAATTTATTTTAAATTAACTTCGGAATTCGACACCCGCAAACTTTTTATCATAAAATTATGAGTATTTGAATTTTTAAAATTGAAAACGCGAATAATCAAAAAATTGTTAAAATTTTGATTGATAGTGTGGTATTTTTCTATCTAATTTGAGTATTTATCTTTTTCTGACAGATTCTAACAGAATTTCTCGTGCTCTTTTGAAATCCGTTGTAAAATTTCAAAAAGTTTAAAATTTGCAATATATCATCGGTTTTTCTGAAAATATACCAAGTGAATTTACTTAAAAACCACAGCATATTTGTTCTGTTATTTTTTAAAAATATTTTCTAATGTAAATAGTATATTTTATGATAGTCTATCTTGTGCCCGCGCCCTGGAGAGAAGAGATATTCTTTTTGTTGAAAAAAAGTTGAAAAAAGTTTTTGAAAACATTTATGTATATTTTTGCTCAAGCAAAAGTCAGAGTCTAACGAAATATACTCTTGAGATTAGGATGAATATAGAAAAAATCTAGAGACAAAAACGCTGGGGTTTTCAAGTAAATTGACTTGAAATATTTTCAAAAAAACAGCTGCCGTTCTGTTAATTTTTAAATTTTTAAAAGAATTTTCCAAAGGATTTCGAAGGAAAATGAGAAATTATATTAGGACCAGGCAGAAAAAGTATATATCTATATTAGATTGAAAAATATTCCAGTTTGAAAAAAATTGATAATT
>JAUELO010224875.1:0-15913 GCA_032357855.1 Amphibolips quercusostensackenii | reverse complement strand
GTGTCTGAATTGTAAGTCTGTCGGAGCAAAACTATTTAAGTTATTGACCTCTGAGTATCCGCCTATACGAGGCGGTTAAGAGAAATAGCGCGCAACTAAGTGGCAGGTACATATATCGTTAAGGTGCTTGATGATCGTTTCCATTATTTGTCTGTTTCCAGAAAAGAGGCTACTGCAGGAAATGTGCTTTATGGAGCTAATATCGACCATTCAGTGTAATTTGAAAAAAATTAATTTTTTTCTTCACTTTTTTTAAGATTAAAACTTTGAACGCGTTTTAGTTGAAACTACCATTTTCATAGTCGGTGCCAACTCTCACTCAAAAACGAATCTTTGCGAATCTTTGCAAATTTGCAAAAATTGGTTAAACAAAAGGTAAGTTAAAAAAAAATTTAAGATCTCTATCAAGGAATCACTGCTGTGTCGGAAGAAGAAACCGATTCAGAACTTCTCGAAACAACTCAGAATTTTAGATCCGAAAAGTGAAACAGAACTAGCTCAAAAAAAATATTCAGGAAGACATTAGGCCATAATTGAATTAAGAGAAATCGAAGAGAGAAATCATGGTAAAAAATAATTCAACGAAGTGATAGCTCGGACCCTTACGCCGAAGAAGAATTTCCTTTAGCGCAAGGATTGCCTTAAACAGGCAACGTAAGAGGGTGGATTTTGCACCTTAACCGAATTCTTTTTCAACTCCGACTTATTAGTGAAAATCCACCCTTCAAGATTAAGATTAACACAAGCCCTATCAACATCTTTCCCACAATAAATCAAATCCATAGACAATTCAGGCACCTAAAAAATTCCAACAAAAACGAAAGGGTATAGCCTACCCGCCAAAAGAAATATTTTGCCTAAAATAACTAGTTGCAGAGGTAATTTAACTTATTTCAGAGCGAACTATGTACATTTTCTTGAAGACGATTGCAAATGTAGTGTCCCAATAGAACGACGACTTATAGATATAGAATCTATAGACCCTCAAGAAATCTACGAAAAACGTCCTCAATTAGGTTAGGTCGCAATAACCACTAGAGGTCGTTATAAAATTCATAAGGTAATCATGAGGCACGAACACTTTGACCAGGTGCAGATTAAAAATGTAAGGGTCGGTTACACAATTTTTATGTAGCATTAGTACGAGAAAATATTACAGCTTTTAGAATTTCAATTCAAGGAGATTTGACAGAAATATTACTGAAAAGGGAATTACTTAACCTAATAAAAGACACCTTTGATGGCATCGATATTGAACTTGTAGTTCGTTCTGTCAGTGTAAGTGCAACTTCAGAAGAAAATCGTGAGGTAATAATAATCGAAAATCACCAAAGCAAAATTAGAGGACACAAAGGCGTCAATAAAAGATACAGAAGAATACGTGAAAAATCCGTGTGGCCAGGAATGAAAGAGCAAATCACCTAATTTGTACGGAAATGTGTAGGGATGTGTGTGTGTGTGTGTGATTGTGAGTGTGTGTGTGTGTGTGTGTGTGGATATCACACCTGTTTTGTAAACGCGATAACTTAAAAACGGTTGCAGATAAATAAATGTAATTGGGAGGGCTTATTTTCTTCGCTAATTACTTGAAACCGATTAAAGGTATTCTAAAAATATCTATTGCATTTTTTCCTAGCACTTTATAATAATTTAAAAATCGTTTTTTATAGTAAAACTGTTTTTATTAACATAATTCAAAATGGATGCACGAATATAAAAGATTTCTTGGTTCGAGGCAAATTAATTGTCCTGTAATATTAATATATTTTATTGACGAGTACGAACGCTATGGTCATTTATATTATTTTAAAAATCGACTTTCATAGCAAAAATTCTCTTATTTTTATAATTTGAAGTTGATGTAAAAATAGAGCAGATGCGTTGATTTGAGAAGAATCCATTGACCTATAATGTTGATATATTTCATTGAAGTGTGAGGAAGCTATGATAATGTATAATATTTGAAAAAACGGTTTTTTATAGTAAAACTTTCTTCTTCAACATAATTTGAAATTGATGCAAAAATACAAAAGGTTCCTTGGTTTGTGATAAATCGACTGACCTATCCTCTTTGTATATTTTATCAAGAGAGAAGACGATTGACCTATAATATTAATCCTCTTTTTTAAAGACTAGGGAAGTTGTGCACGTTCGTAATTTTCGAAACGTTTGTTTTCGACAGAAAAACTGTCTTCTTCAACATGAATCAAAGTTAATGCATAAATTGAAAATACATTCTGACCATAAATTTTTAAATAAAATAGATCTAAAAGTTTTGTAAAAAAATCATAGACCTGAAAAAAGGATAGGGTGTGACAGGATTTCCCCCTCCCTTTTCCAGCTTGAAAAATCATTATTTCAAATACAAACTTTGATTTGCCTAATTTGTCATTGTATTTAAAAAAAATATTTTATCATTTTGTCATTTTGCATTTTTTTTGTAAATTTCTATTTTCATGTTGACCAAATTAAAGCTTTAGTTTGTCTATTATTTGAAAAATCACTTATGCTTCTTCTATGTGGAAGCAAAAACATTTGATATCAGGAAACAAAGTGCTCGTGAATTGAGCACCATATAAATATAAATACAAATGAAGTGGGAACAGTCGAGTTCGAATTGACAGTTAGTTTTAATTTGCACTGCAATATTCAAAACTTTTATTTATTGATTGTAATTCACCTAAATATGTTTAATTCACCCCGAATTATGGTAACTTTTATCTTTCTCAATTTAATTCTCTCAAATTCTTGTAAATTTAACAAATAATGTTTTGGTACAAATATTTTGCATTTTTTTAAAATGATTTTCCCTGTATATTCTAAATGAACTCTGCAGTAAAAAGAACAACAATATCTGTAGAAAATGTTGTACTGTTTTTCAAAATTTACGACTTATTCTTAAATAAACAAAAATATTTTCTATCAGGGTTAAGAGAATTTTCATTCTTAAGTTTGTATTTTTTTAATAAAAAAAATTATTATTTAGCTTAACATTTTTTAAATAATAGTGTGAAGGATTGTGGCTTAAACATCGTTTAAATTTTTTACTCAAAAGCACCCTGCGATTGTGCGGCGCGAACCTACTGGTGCTTCAAAGGCTTCTTCTTGGGTCAATGGGGGAACTATGCCGCTTGATATGTTTATTCCTATCCGTCTTGTAGCGTGTCCAAGTGCATAAATTCCAGCAGGAGCATTATGACTCTTAAATATTGCAAAGACGTCACCATCGAGTGTTGATATAACAATGTGTTCGTTGGTTGGCATAGGCACATAATGGTGAGGTTCGACTTATACTTTAAAATGTTTATTGGTAGCAAAAGTGTATCTTCCTCGTTTGAATATTCGGCGCGGGTTTCTTTCAGGAATAAGCCGAATAGATTTAAGCTACTCAACTCCACATCCCCTTAAATGAGCAGTACGGAGCCTCGTAGTTGGAGCTATGCACTTAGAAGGAGGTGCCAGGAACCTTGATGCAAAATGTGTGGTCCTGTCAGGTGGATACATGGATCTAGAAGACGGAGCCATGGGACTGACAGGAGGTGACTTAGACCTAATACGAAAAGGATGTTCAGCAGGAAGAAAAAGCCTCTTTGGTAAATGCCTTTCTGAAGAAGATCTGCCGCGAGGAGCATAAAGAATAGGGGCGCCATTATGTAAGCAGTCAAATTGTGAACCTAACATAGCCCTCTAACAAGAAAAATATAATGCTTTTTTTTAAAAGTATTTCTTCTGTGAATGAATGGGAATATTGTGAGGCAAGGTCAAAAAAGGAGGGAAGATGGCCCTCTGGGAGCTCTTGGAGGCTTCTTCAGCCATACGAAGGAAACGTTATTTGTAAGGGTTCCTGTAAAAGTTTTGTTTGAAATTCCTTTTCTGAATACAAAAAAGAATTTCAAATAAACCTTTTATAGGAACTTTCCCAAATAAAGTTCCCTTCGTATTGCTGATCAAGCCTCCAAGAGTTTGCTGAGGGCCAACTTCTCTTCTTTTTTTGACCTTGCCTCATGATATTGCCATTCATTTACGGAAGAAATACTTAAAAAAAAGCATTATTTCTTTATTGTTAGAGGGCTAAGTTGACAATTCGACTGCTTACATAATGGCGCCCCTATTTTTTGTGTTCCACGCGACGGACCTTCTTCAAAGAAACATTCACCCGAGAGGCTTCTTTTTCCTGTTGAACTTCCTTTTCGTATTAGGTCTAAGTCACCTACTGGCAGTCTTATGGCTCCGTCTTCTAGATCCATGTCTCCACCTGCCGGGACCACGAAATCTTCCTCAAGGTACCTGGCTCCTCCTACAAAGTGCATAGCTTCACCCACGAGGCTTTTTTCTGCTGATAGAAGGCGATAAGGAGTTGAGTAGCTGAAATTTATTTGGCATATTTCCAATAAAAATCCGCGCTGAATATTCGAACTGTAAAGATACAATTTTCCTACCAATCAACATTCTAAATTGTTAGTCACACGACACCATTATGTGCCTATGACAACAAACGAACAGATTGTCCTATTAACACCTGATGGTGACGTTTTTGCAATATTGAAGAGTCATAATACTCTTGCTGAAATTTATGCACTTAAATGCGCTGCGAGACGGATAAAAATAAACATATCAAGCGGCATTGTTACACCATTGACTCGAGAAGAAGCCTTTAAAGCTTAAGTAGGTTCGCGCCGCACAATCGCAGGGTGCTTTCGAGTGAAAAATATAAACGATGTGTAAGCCACAATCATTTACACATTTGTTAAAAAAAAAGTTAAGCTAAAATATGATGTTTGCGATCAGAATTAGGATTTTAAAAATGTATGCAATAATTAAATTAAAAATCAATGTTCTGTAGTTCACGAAGCTTTAATATGAGTTTTCTATTTAAAAAACACACAAATTTAAGAATGAAAATTCTCTTACACCTAATAGAAAATAGTTTTCAATTATTAAGAAATAAGTTGTAAATTCAAATAAAAATAAAACATTTTAAATTATGTTGAAAAAAAGTTTTACTATAAAGAACCGTATTTTCAAATATTATACATAACTGTAGCTTCCTTACTCTTTAATAAAATGTATCAACATTATGAGTCAATTGATTCGTCCCGATTAAGCACATCTTTTCTATTTTCATATCACCATTAAATAATAAGAATAGGAAAAGTTTCACTATAAAAATCGATTTTAATATAATATAAATGACCATAGTTTTTTTTACTCTCTAATAAAATATACCAATAGAACAGCTCAGTCGATTTATCTCACAATAATTAACAATTATTAAATATAATAACTATAATAATTTTCTATTTATTTATTTCTCCTGTTTACCACTGAATCTTCTGTTTTGAAATGATTTTTACGTGCTCTTCGTCTTACCAACTGCCAATTTTTCTATTATGTCAATGTGACATGTAGGTAACAATTTTTTTAACAGATTGAAAGAATTAGAGTTAGTGATTTTATTTTATTGTAAAGCATTTATGTACAGGCTTATTACTCTTCTCCCTATGTTCCTCATACACCGTTCTTGAAGTATTTCTTATTTAAAGAATTATTAAAACCCAGTAAAGAAACCGTCTATTTTTCGTTTGAAGATGATTCTCTTAGTGGAAAAGTCTACTATTATACTTTTTATTCAAAACTGACCTTTTTTGGTTAATAATTCTACACTTTGGTTGAAAATATAACCATTTTGTTCAAAATTCAACTTTTCTTATTATCATTTATGATCGAGAAATTATTAGAATTTTCGGAAATGTCGCACCTCAGGTTTTGAATTGATCTCCACGTTTTGAGACCCGCTCAAGCTAAAAATCGTGTTTTGGCGAACACAAGATTGAATTAGTATTGAAACTTACGTACTTGGGTTGTCTTGTTTTTTATAATGAAAAAATGTGTGCATCATATAAAAAAACAATTTTGTTATTAAACATTTTATTGCAACTTGTATTGTTATTTTATGAATGTCGTTTGTTTATTTTCTATGATGTTTTATTTTTTTTTGTCTCTTGTGTCCTTTTTCAACAAATTATTTTTAGTTTATTTTCAATCTAAAAATTCGAACTATTTTGTTTATGATTCCTTCTTTCGGATTGAATACTCATATTTGTGGTAGATAAGTCATTCTTTTTGGTTAAAACATTGGTCTCATTTGTTTAAAAAATTAACTATCTTGTCAAAAAATTTATCTTTTAGCTTCTAAATTAAATATTTTGGTTGAAAGGTCAACGATTTTGTAGAGAATTTTTTTCTTTCGCTCAAAAGGTTAACTTTGGTTGTTAATGCACCTTTTTGGTTTGAAATTGATTTTGTTGTTTAAGAATCGCCTTTTTAAGTTGAAAATATAATTCTTCTTGTAGGAATCAATGAAGTGTAGAGAGCTCAGGCTTTTTAAGAAAAATTTAATTTTTATAAATTATATATATATTACTATATTTACCAATAGAAGTAAAGGCGATTGCTAAGCTGGAAGACAGAGGAAAAACAATTATCGTTTTTTTTTCAAGCAGAGAAAAAACTGAATAATGCGCGTGCTGATAAAGAATTTAATTAAGAGTGTTACTATGTACTGATTATTCTAGTGCTTTGATATTGATAATATTATGTATACAAAGTCTCTATCTTATCAATCAAAGGCCTCAAGCTTGTCCTTCTTGGATAATTATATTTCATAAGACAATTTTCAAGAAGGAGATTAACTACTGAAAGTAAAATTAATATCGCGGATTTTTACGCCACAATTGTATCTTAGGAAAATAACTAGCAATGATGTTTGAAACAGACCAGAGCTTAATCGGGTAAAAATTTTTTTAATGCCATACACTAGTTATTTATTAATCTTATTTTTAGAATACAATGATCAACAAAGGTGACCTCTGTTCTCGCCGAATGCGACATATCATTTTTGAAGTACTTTTCAATGCTGAACAGGAATCTGGCAACTACAAATAGTATAAATATAGAAAGTTTCACCGAAGAGTGAACAATGTGGTTGATTGTCTTACTCTTCACAAATGCATGAATATCAGAAACGATTGAAATGTGAGTGATCGTGTTATGTTTCACCCCTGCATAAAATTTAGAAACAAATGACAATGTTGATGATCGTCTTACATTTCAAAGCTGCATGAAGTGACAATGTGCGTGATTGTATTATATTTTATGACTGTATGAAATTCATAAGCAAGTAACATAAGACGTTTACGCACATTGTCATTTATTTTTGAATTTCATGCAGTTACAAAACATAAGACGCTTACTTACATTATTATTTATTATTAATGTTATACAGTTGTGAAACATAAAGCGACTCAATCAAAAAACTTGTTCTCTTGAGCAAATGTCGAACAATTTAATATGAGTAAATGAAGATCTGATGCCCAGTACAGCATTTAGTATAAGGTTTCTAAAATTAAAAAGAAAACTACACATTTTCTAAGCTATTTAAGAAACGGGTAATCTATATTAAAATTTTTTCCAGGTAATTTTTCTTTAAAGGAAAAACAAACGAATTGTTACATCCCAAAATTTTAAATTTTCGTTGCAATACCGAATGTTAACTGTAATATGCAATCACATAGCATAGGTAACTTATTTAATTAAAGAGCTAATTGTAATCGAGTAGATGCATAAGTAACGATAGCAAATGTAACTAAAATAGATGTAAGCACAAATTGCACGTTTCAACATATATAACCTAAAAATAAGAAAACAGGCATGACAGAGCAAGAAAAAAGTGAAAGAACCAATCATCTATCGGTAACCAATATACCAATCAAACAGTCAAGACTGAGTTAACTTTAATCATTAAAAAAATGATGAAAGAGCAAGTATGTGTTATTTGCAAATTAAGCGATTAATCCGTGCTGACCGCCTCTTTATTGAATTCAACGTGTAATTTGTATCTTCAACAATTCGCTCGTGCCATTTGTATCTTTAGCGATTTTTCCGTGCCATTTGTATTTATATTGAATTGTACCTGCCATTTGCAACTTTGGCAATTCGTACGTGACCTTTGGAGAAGACTTTTCCTATATGAACCCAGAATTTCCGCTGTTGGTTGTCTTACGTTCTAAAACGTCATACAGTATACTTGAATCTACGAAGTACGAAGCGCCCTGATTAGGCCACGCACCTTTACCTCATTGCAAAATAGTTAACGTATTTGTGAGTAATTTACAAAGTCTTCAAGTCGTAGAGTCTCACAGAAGAACTCAGTTTTAAAATTATCTTCCAGTTCCGCGGTCAGGATAATTTTTATTAAAATCTAGTAGAATTTCGTCGCTGTTCTACAATTGAATAAAATAAAATCGACATTATATTCGCTAGAGTTCCGTCGCTGCTCTACAATAAAAGAAGAGAAAATCAACATAACATGCGGTTGCGTTTTTTCGCTGATTTACAAGTTAACGGAGATAAAATTGACGCACTAATCTTCTTTTGCCCTTTCATAATTGAAAGGTAGCGTAATTTTTGGATATTTTAATTGCTGTAATCTTTATTCTTATCTATTTTGTTTTAATAAATATTTACGCTTGTATTTACTTGTTCCTTCTGAATTCGCACAATCCCTGTAGAATTAATAAAGTGACAACGAATTCAAAATTAAATAATTGGTCAGGTCTTACCACCCTAACTTAATCAGCTTATTAGCGTCCCTTATCTTACCTCTTAGTGGACTAAGCTATAGCATATTTACCGTTTTATCAAATTCCTAATAATTATTCTTTGTATTCGCATTATATTTCCACTAATAGGATAAATCGCGAAGCTAAAGTAAGTGAATTTTTTGATAAAATAATTCTTTTAAGATCAGGAGCTAAAGCAGCCTTGAAAGATAAATATGCGTTTGTTAAAGAATTACTACCCCAACTAAATGACTGTGCTCTTGAAGCTTTTAAACGAGGCGAAAGCACGCTAGAAAATGAATCCGCAATATTCTACAAACTATTACCGAGAACCAAGATATCCCCAATGTAGCTTTCAGGATCTCGGGACCGCAGTCCCTGTACCCATGTACGATTTGCAGCAACAACCGATTCATCGAAAAACACTGACTCAAAACCAAGAACCATATAATCCTAACCACTACAATTCAACTGTTCCTATAAATAATAATGACTATCCACATACCAATTACTCCCGTGGGGGGAATAAGTACTACACTCTACTCTCAATCTCCTATTTTAAGACATAACAAGACTACAAACTAGAACTCCACTCGCTGCACAGACGCAGCGAAGGGCAAGGAGAAACAAAAGCGTCAGAGTAGCGTACGAGTCCAAAATAGATGCGGCGCATCTTCTACACAAGAACTCATTCCCTTTAAATAATTTAAAATTACTAGAATATAAAACAGACTATTTAAATGAGAAGCAAAAGCAGCATGTTATTACAAATAGTGAAGATGTCTTAATGCATGTTTGACCTTACCGATTTTCGACCACCCAAAGAGAGGAAGCAAAAATCGTCACAGATAGAATACTGACAGAAGGTGCAAACAGTCACCAAAAGTCCCCATATAGTTCTTTCATACTGATAATTTTCTAAAAATCAGACCGCACTGGCAAATTGAACACTTATGCTGACGCACTTCCTAGAAAATTAATTTTAGAAAGTCTATCAGAAAAAAGTGAAGAAAAAATTAGAGAAAAACCTGCAAGGCAATCACCGATGCAACTAGTCAAAAGAAACACGGCACAGCGCTATCAGCTAATGCTCCAATCAGAATGACGAATAATAACCCATAAATTAGACCTGCAGTTTGAATAAAAAAGAAACAATCAGCCAAAATCGATAATTCTAAACCATCCACTTTTGAAATACAACAAAAAAGGAATAAAATCAAAGAATGAAGTTCAACCTACTGGTGCACTTTACAAATATTCTCGTAACTAAAACCAAAATACTTCAGGCCTTGATATACCCTTAGCAGCTTTTCCAGCTTACAATATACCAATGAGCGCTTCTCCTAAGGCCCCAGGAAAATTTGCGGAATTATTTGAAAACGAAGAAAAAGAAGGTGAACCAAAGAGTAAGGAAGCTTTGGTTATTTATATTATATTAAAAATCGATTTTCATAGTAATAATTTTCTCATTCTCATAATTTAGAGTTGATGTGAGAATAAAAAGATGCGTTGATTCTAGAAGAATCGATTGACCTATAATATTGATATATTTTCATAAAGATTAAGGAAGCTATAGTAATGTATAAAATTTAAAAATACGGTTTTTTAAAGTAAAACTTTTTTCATCAACATATTCTAAAATTGATGCAAAAAAGATAAAAGATTCCTTGGTTCAAGATAAGTCGACTGAGCTATCCTATTAGTATATTTTATCAAAAAGTAAAGAAACTATGGTCATTTATATTAGATTGAAAATTAATTTTTATAGTAAAACTTTTCTCATTCTCATAATTTAATGGTGATATGCAAATAGAAAAAATGTGCTAAATCGAGACGAATCATTTGACCTATGATGTTGATACATTTTATTGAAGAGTAAGAAAGCTACAGTAATGTATAACATTTGAAAATACGGTTCCTTATAGTAAAACTTTTTTCTTCAACATAATAAAAAATTAATACACAAATAAAAAAGATATTTAGGTTCGAGCAAAATCGATTGACCTATAATATTGATATATTTTATTTTATCAAAAAGTAAGAAAGTTATGGTCATTTATATTATATTAAAATTCAATTTTTATGCTAACAATTTTTCTTATTCTCATAGTTTGAAGTTGATATGAGAATAGAAAAAATATGTTGATTCGAGACGAATCGATAGACTTATAATGTTGAAACATTTTATTAAAGGGTAAGGAAACTACACTAATGCATTATGTTGAAAAAACGGTTTTATAGTACAACTTTTTTTTCAACATAATTTAAAAATTCATGCAAAAAGATGAAAGATTCCTTAATTCGATGAAAGCCGATTGACCTATAATATCAATGATACACTTGGATTTGCCTGATTTTTTATTGTATTAAAAAAAAATATTTCATCATTTTGTCATTTTGCATTTTTTGTAAATTTCTATTCTTGAATTGATCAAAATGAGAACTTTGGTTTGTCTGTTATTTGAAAAATCTATAATGCTTTTCCTATTTAGTTCAACTGGCTGCTCTTTTAGATTTCATTTCAATTTAATTAAATTCTGTTTGATTTACCCTGAATTCTGCTAAATCTTATCTTACTTAATTTGATTTTCTCAAATTGTTATGAATTTCACAAATAATGATTTGGTACAAATATTTTGGATTTCTTGTTTTTGAATAATTTTCTTTGTATATTCTGAAAGAAGTAGATAGTAAAAAGAACAACACTATCTTTTAAAAATGTTATATTTTTATTTTAATATACGACTTATTTCTTAAAAATCGTAAAATATTTTCTGTTAGGGATGAGAGAATTTTTATTCTTAAATTTGTGTGTTTTTTTAAATCGAAAACTTATATTGAAGCTTCGTGAACTTTAACACAATGATTTTCAATATAATTATTACATTAATTTTCAAAATCCTAATTTTGATCGCAAAAATTATATTGTTGCTTGACATTTTTTTTCAATAATAGTGTAATAGATTGTGGCTCACACATCGTTTATATTCTTCACTCGAAAGCACCCTGAGATTGTGCGCTGCGAACCTACTGGAGCTTCATAAGCTTCTTCTCGGGTCAATGGGGTTATTATGCCGCTTAATATGTTTATTTTTATCCGTCTTGCAGCGTATCCAAGTGCATAAATTCCAGCAAGAGCATTATGACTCTCTAATATTGCAAAAACGTCACCATCAGGTGTTGATATAACAATCTGTTTGTTTGCTGTCATAGGCACATAATGGTGAGGTGTGACTAACAATTTAAAATGTTTATTGGTAGGAAAAGTGTATCTTTTCAGTTCAAATATTCGGCGCGGATTTCTATTGGGAATGAGCCGAATAAATTCAAGCTGCTCAGCTCCACATCCCCTTCCATCAGCAGTAGGGAGCCTCGTTGGTGGAGCTATGCACTTAGAAGGAGGAGCCAGGGACCTTGAAGGAGATTTTGTGGTCCTGGCAGCAGGATACATGGATCTAGAAGACGGAGCCATGGGACTGACAGGAGGTGACTTAGACCTAATCCGAAGAGGAGGTTCAGTAGAAAGAAGAACTCTCTCAGGTGAATGTCTTTCTGAAAAAGGTCCGCCGCGTGGATTATAAGGAATAGGGGCGCCATTAGGTAAGCAGTCGAATTGTGAACTTAGCCCTGCAACAAGAAAGAAATAATGCTCTTTTGAAAGTATTTCTTTCGTGAATAAATGTCAATATTGTGAGGCAAGATCGAAAAAAGGAGGAAAGTTGGCCCTCAGCAAGTTCTTAGAGGCTTCATCAGCAATACAAAAAGAACGTTATTTGGGAGGGTTTCTGTTAAAGTTTTATTCGAAATTGTTTTTCTGCATGCAAAACACTTTAATACACACACTGAAAAAAAACACGCAACTAGTCGCCCTTGAAAATGTGCACAAAAATGAGACAAACAGTCTTTCATTTCTTAAAGTGGAGTAGTTTCACAATTATAAAATATAATTACCATAATAATTTCCTGTTCATTTATTCATTCTTGCCAATTTTTCTATTGTGTCAATGTGACACTACAAATGGGAAATATAAATGTGAGTAACAATTTTTTCAAGAGATTGAAAAAATGAAAGGTGGTGATTTCATTTTCTAGTGAAGCATCTATGTACAGGCTTATTACTCTTTTCCCTGTGTCCCTCATACACAATTTTTGAAAGTATTTCTTATTTTAAGAATTAATAAAACCTGTAAGAAAACCGTCTATTCATCGTTTGAAAATAAATTTCTTAACGAAAAAGTCTACTATCATACTTTTCATTCAAAATTTATCTCTTTTGGCTAACAATTCTACTATTTGTTAAAAAATATAACTATTTTGTTGAAAATTCAACTCTTTCCATTATCATTTATGATTAAGAAATTATTAGAATTTTCGGAAATTTCGCACCTCAGGTTCTAAATTGATCTACACGTTTTAAGACCCGATAAAGCAAAAATCAAGTTTTGCCGATCGCTGTCTGTATGTCTGACTGTCCGTAAAAACAATAACGTTAAAAAAAATTTATGGAATAAATCAACCATTGCCGCTCTTTTTTTGGCTTCTGAATTATTTTTCGATAAGACTTGATATTTTAATTTTATTCATTGTAGCCAAACGATATAAGGTACAGAAAAAATTCTGAAAGTGAATTGTAGCTATTTCGTAGCTCGTGTCCTTCTTCAACAAATTCTTTAATTTTTATTTTCAATCTTATTTTTTACGAATAAAAACTAATGAAAATGGCCGTTTTCTTGTGAGAGAAAATTTTTTGTTGAAAATTTGAATATATTGTTAAAATCATCATTATTGGTGAAAATCTAAACTATTTTGTTGATAATTCCTTCTTTCGCATTGAAAACTCATATTTGTGGTAGATAAGTCATCTTTTTTGGTTAAAAAATTGATCTTCTCTGTTCAAAAGGTTAACTACCTCGTCCAAAAATTCATCTTTCAGCTTCTAAATTGAACATGTTGGTTGAAAGGTCAACGATTTTGTCGAGAATTTTTTTGTTTTGCTTAAACATTTTACTTTGGTTGTTCATGCAACTTTTTGGTTTAAAATTAATTTTGTTGTTTAAAAATCGCCTTTTTAAGTTAAAAATATAATTCTTTTCGTAGAAAATATTTTTGTTTTTGCAAGTTAACTATTATTCTGATGAAAAGAAATATATTTTGACTTAAAATCTTAGAAAAAGCGTTTTATATTGAATTTAACATGGCACCTACATTAATTTTCTTTTAAGGAAAATATTCACCTGCCATTAATTTATGTCCTCCACATTATTATTTATTAATAAAGTGCGGAAAGCGTAGGCTTTTTAAAAAGGATTTAAATTTTTGTAAATTATATATATATATATATATATATATATATAATTATATTACTATATTTACCAATAGAACTAAGGACGATTGCAAATGTGGAAGCCAGAGGAAAATCGATCATCATGTTTTTTCAAGCAGAGAAAAAACTGATTAACGCGCGTGCTGATAAAGACTATGGTTAACAGTTTGACTATGTACTTATTATTTTTGTGCTTTGTTATTGATAATATTATTTATACACAGCCTTTATCTTATCGATTAACGGCCTCAAGCTTGTTTTTCTCAGATAATTATATTTGTTTAGACAATTTCGAAGAAGAAGATTAATTATCAAAGGTAAAAATAATATCGCGGATTTTTACGCAACACTTGTATCTTAGGAAGACAAACTAGCAATTAATGTTTGCAATGTTTAAATGTTTAAATTTTTATACCTGAATATTACAGTAAAGTTAAAATAATAAAGCCTTTTAATATCTCAGAGAGGACTTCATTTATTAGCATATTTTTTTCAACTTTTCTGCATGTCATAGTTTATTTAACGACATATAAATATGAGTGTATACTATCGCACCGAACTGAACATCAACAGGAAAATATCTCTTGGCAGTACTATTAAAATAAATTTATATAAGCAGAAACCCCTTAATGTTTTTTATTTGTTGAAAAAGTGGTGCCATATATTTTCATTTATTTTTTAATAATTGTGTAGAGGCTTTCTAAGCCGTTTTAGGTCTAAAAATAAGTTTTCTTAGTTTTTGATAGAAAAAATAAAAATTAAGCCCTTAAAAATTTTGCTCCCTAAATAGTATTTACTATATCTTAAGGACCTACATTCTGCATATAAAAGACTTAAAGTTATACGCTATTTAATACCATAAACTGCAGCAAGTGATTCATGCCGCCAGTGGCGGGTCAAGAAATTGTATGTCCCCCTTAAACAATCTGGAAACAGAGGACATAGGGAGAGCGACTGCCTTCCCTTTGTCTTTTGTTTTTAATGTGTTCAAGAGAGTCAAATGCAAATGCATATCAGTGCATTTAATTACAGAAGAATTAGAGAACGCAGAACCAGAAAACAAAAACCAGAATTACATTTAGGCAATGGTTCTAAAGAGTTCGCTCAACATGGTAAAGAAGGTCAGGAGAATCACATATGTGCCATATCTGTTTTCACGCTCTACTTTGGGCTAATCAAATGGTGAAACGCCGCACTCAAAGGTTAAACGGAGCAATCCAGGTGAAAGTGACAAATACCGAATGCACTAGAGTAAGTTAGCGTCAAAAATAGTACACGCATAGTCATAGTGACGTGGATAGCATTACACATCAAAAAATTTTGCTGAAGCTAGGACTTTTAGCATAATCGATGTCTATCTATGTGTGAAAAAGTTGGGATAAACTGTCGTGCTGGTGGTAAGAGAGTTGATGCGCTTCGGTTTGGTTTGGGGTCTGATCAAAATTCGAGTAACTGGTTAGCCCAAACTTGTGGAGATCAGTTGTTCCGAAATGTATCTGCCAGATTGTCCTAAATTGCAAAAGCGCGGAGCTGTACCGCATGTGTCGCGTGTGCAGAACGGTTTGACTATACTGTTGGTGAAATGGTTTTAACAGTTCGAGGTAATGGTTATCCTGAATCAGAGCAGCCGTTCTACAAACAGAAGTAGCACTGTTCACTGCGTGATTAGTGCACCAATGCCAGGTGTTGGGTAAACGGCTCTATCAAACTTTTCTCCGTACGTCAATACATTTCAGGGACTGTTTGAAAAGACGATAATTACATCATACTTTCGGACGTTATTTTTCAGACAGATCACTATATTTGGGCCGATATACGTGATATCGTGATGTGTGAACCTCTTTAAGTCAAAAAGGTACTAGAAGCAGCTTAAAAAAAGGTTTCACTTAAATCCTGTCGCATTGTAAGAAACTTTCTAGGCTTCAAGAAAGTAGACGACATAATTCCTATAAAGCACTGGACAGTAGCT
>JAUELO010224777.1:0-15917 GCA_032357855.1 Amphibolips quercusostensackenii | reverse complement strand
TGAACTGCAACGTTCACGAAACGTCGGCAAGATTCGTAGTTATTTACACGATTGAAACCCGAAAAAACTCTTTTATTGATGTATTTTGTTAAAATCCGTCCTCTTGAGTAGACAATTAATCTTTTGGCTGTGAACTCAGCTATATTGTTTAAATTCTTTTTTTTTTGTTTCATTTAACTGGTGGAAAATCGTTTTTTTTGGTAAATTAATCATTTGAACCAAAAATGTAACTGTTCTTTTTTTGTGGAAAATTTGTGTTTTTCAGATACAAATTCAACTGTTTGGTTAAAAATTTATGCTTTATAATAGGAAAGACATCCTTATTGTTTGAAAAGTCATATTTCATTTTTTTTTATTACAAATTGATATTTTGTTTAATTGAAATACCAAATATTCCATCTTTCATTTTGAAGGTAAAGAAGGGCTGGTCGGAAAATCCCAAAATTGAATTAATCAAACATTTTTAAAAACAAAAGATCATTCCAAAACAATAATATAATTTTAAAAAGAAAAACACAAGTCAAAATAGAAATGAAAAGATTACAGACAATTTGTAAGTCAATGATAAAATAATGCATATTCCAAGTAGTCTTTTAAAATTAAAGATACTTTAGTTACGTAAAAGCTACATTATTCAAAATATAAAAAATTTCATAGTGGCCAGGTTAGACAAATAGAAGGTGACAACTGACGGTTACATAAAAGCTACGTAAAAGAAATATACAATGAACTTTAAAGGTATATTTAAGTTTTCACAAAAATCCTGATGAGGAAGCACGAAACAAAATAAAATTTAGAAGTGTAATAAAAAAATTGTAACTAATGAAGATGACATAATTTCAAAATATATATTGTAATAAATAAATTATTATTTTATAATCTTCTTAATGAACTTTTTAGACGTTAAGGGAGATCTTGTATGAACGATACAGTAACTTTTAAATTAAATTTGTTGTAAGTATCAATCTATTTGTCTTTCTCACTAGTACACTGTTTCATATCTTATAAAAGCGTTAAGTAATACTGTCATTAACTAAATTAAAAAAATGGAAAATTATCTACTATTTTTGTTTTGAATATAATTAGCAAACGCTAGAGACAAAGATGAATCCATAGGACAAACCGACCGCAATTTGAAGCAAGATCTAGTGGGAAATATATGATATCAAACATCGACACAACATCTAAGGAAACCATTGCATGGGTTTTGGGTACATAAATGTTTTTTAGCATATCTTTTGGTTTTTATTATTTTTTATAAACAAACTTGTATTTATAACAACTCGTTTTTAAAAATTTAAAATATATTTAGATATATTGTAAGTAGGAGAACTAGCCGTGGAAATAATCAGTCTCCAAGTTAGATTTGGTTGGTGAACGTTTGGGAGAGCATATGCTTTTGCTATAACACTATTGTGAATTTTCGAATAATATGCACATTATTTATTATCATTTTGTTTTTTATTATAATAGCTATATCATTACATTTATTTCTTCTTGTTGGAACCATACTAGTTTATATTTTTTTATAAAAAACATTATTCTTCAGAATGTTTTCAACTGTTTTGTTATAGTCATTTTTATAAGCTGCAACAGTTAAATGGCACTTATCGGCTTTTATAAAGATTAAATACTTATGTTTTTTTCAATTTCCAACTATCTCAACAAATGTTTCTAATTTTTTAAATTTTATTTATATTATTATGCATTGAAAATTCTTGAGTTTTTTGGATATTACATTTCAAATCTTTGAAACCTGTTCTTATTTAGAAAACGTCTGTTATGTATTTCGACCTTTTTTTTGTTATGTTGTGATAGCGTGTTTTGCCTAAGATTAATATTGTTGATGAAAAATCATTGAATATCAAACAATTATTTACAATATATAAACAATAGTAGACTCTAATTTTTATCCTAATTAAAAAATAAAAATTACAATTTTAAACAACTTTAGGATATGTTAGTGTTCTTCATCGACAATTAGTATGTTTGAACAAAAATAGAGTAGTTTGGTTGTGTATACAAAATAATTATAGATTAATTCTTAACTTAAGATATCAATATTCATTTATCATAAAAAATATTGTCCTTTTTTTCTATTATTTTAGATAACAGCTGCTACGAAATACAAAAATTGGGGATATTGATTTTAAAATTGCATTATAAATAAAAGCTTTTGTGTAGTCAAAGTTAATGAATAAATAAATAACTATCACAGGTTATTTTTTAAATTAATAACACAGTTTTTTGCCCAAATTTATGTTCATAATCGTCACGAATCTTGATTTTTTACAGAATCAAGACCAGATGATTCAACTAGTCCTAGAAGAAAAAATAATAACTTTCTATCCTCATTTAGGATGTATGTTGGTCCACCTCTACCTCTACCTAGTTTGCCACCTTGTCGTCGACCAAGTAATCCAGGTTTCGAAATATTCATGAGGAACAATCCGGTAACTGGAAAACCTGAACTAAGACACATACTAGACAGAATTACTTTTAGAACAATACAAAGGCAATCACAACGTCTTTAAACACACACACATATATATATATATAAATTAAAAAATATATGTGTATTATTTCTTAATAAAAACTAAAAATAACCTTAATTTACTCTTACCTAATTTTATTTTAATACATTTGTTTAAATTATTATTATAATGTTCAAAAAAAGTCTATCTTTTTAATTCCTCTAATGAATTAGCCGTACTTGTAAGATATTCAAAGAAAGTAGATCTAAAATTGAACAAAATGGGACTGAAAAGAAAAATTCCTATTGATTCTTTGTGCAGACATGTATTTTGAAGTTGATCAAAAAAACGAAATTATTGAAATCGAAATGGGAACAATGTGGATGAGTAGTACATTGGGATCTTGAAAAAGTATAATTAGTTTGGTGTCGATTCATTTTCATAAGGAATTCGATGAAAGTTTCAATAACTCATGACAAAACTAAACCTAGTAGTTTAGGTATTAAACATACCTCTCTCTCGAGGAGGTTAGTTTAAGAATTGAAATTAAAGTCACTCTGATTAAAAGTAAACCTGGTATTGCAGGTATTGAAGATACATCCTCCTTGAGGAAGTTAAGTTAAAAGCTAAAATTCAAGATACTCTGATGTCTTTTTAAAGTTTTTGCCGTTATTGTAAATAATTCTTGTAATCCAGATGTTCAGAATACATCTACCACAAAAAAGTTAAAACAAGAACGGAAGTTTGAGATACCCGGATGGTTTTTCGAAGATCTATTCACGTAATTCGAAAAGACTAAATGCACCTATATCCTTCTTTTCTCTTCTGGTACAAAAAGTTTGTCGAAGTTGTCTCAGACTATTTTGTGGCATTCTTTCAAATAAGAATTTCTCATTGAGAAATGTACTAAACAGCTGACAAATAATTGTCAGAAGTCTTCCTTTCGTCTTCGTTTCAGCACACTGAAAAAAAAAACAATTTTGTAGCAGAGAATTTTGCTTCAACGATCATCTATTACTAGAGATCATAACGATCTGTCCATTCGGATCATCATGATCAGATTTCTAGATCATTTCTCAGACTAAACAAAATGGCTGCCACGTTTTGGCGTTGATGTCATATCGACATAACTTAAAAATCTTATCTAACCGCACGTAAATGACAGCTACACTTATCAGGTGATGTATTTTTATATCAGGTTTCGTTAATTTTTCAACTTTTCAAATACGCTGCACGACCAGAAACCGTGAAAAGCTCGTATATGAACTAAAGTGCTTCAAAAACGTCAGGCATCTTGGTTTGTCTTGATACATGATCAAAAATCAGACCATCATGATTTTAAAAGTCGATCACTTGTTCTGGACGATCAAAATGGTCTTGATTTCAGTATCATTTTTGTTGCATATCTAAATGATATTTACTTTGGTATCATTTTGGTCATTTTTTTTTACTATAAGCGAAAATCATTGCATCATTCGCAAACAGGATTTTGATAACATTCTTAAATTTGAATATCCTTATTTTCTTCACGGCCTTTTGCTTCAGAAAATTCCTCTATGTCAGAGGTAAAGATTGAAAGATTGCGGACTTAATGTTTTCTTGTGCAAAATACCCTCGTTATCTGTATCTTATCAGAACATTCATTAAGCTTAACACGTGTCTTTGCTAAATCATATAAAATTCTCATTATTCTAATGAATTCAAAACTCTGACCTTGTGTGATTCAGCCTTTTTGATAACCCTTTCAACTTCCAAATACGATGTAACTTGTTCTAGTAGAGGGTGTGTAGCATCAATAAAAATCGTAGGATCTATAGTGCGTGAGAGTAAAATCGCATTAAAATAAGTTGCCCATCTGGTGATGTCTGAAGGAGTAAACGTTTTTTTTTTAAGTACCTATATTTGATAAATTTTATCCAAATAGTTTTACTATCTTTAACATTTTCAAGGGCTGTCAAAATATTCTGATTGAATTTAAAGTTTTTTTTAAGGATCAAGTTAGTGTATTTCCTTTATACCGATGAGAAACTTTAATTTGTTATTTTCAACAAAATTCTTATCTTTGGCAATCTTTAATAGTTTTAATAGTGCAGACTTGGCTTCTTTACATTCATGACCAAACCACAGTTTGTTTCAATAATTAGTTCTAAATTGGTAGGATTTGTGACTTATTATATCACAATTTTTGTGCAATCCTGAATATTTTTTATCACGTTATTGTATAGACCATCAGCATTTGAATCTATTATTTTTAATGATACATTAGGTAAGCGATACATTACCTTTTGGAAATTAAAATATTGATATTTTTTCAAGCAAAATATGTCATCGGTAAAGACACACACTGTTTGGTTCGAATACTAGGATTTAAATATAAAAATAACGAAACTAGGATCGGAAATTGCTTGGACATAGTTTTAGCAGAGCAAACTCTTAAAGCAAAGAGCAAGAATTAAGCTTCAAAATTACGCCAAAATAGGTTAATAACACTCTTCTCTACAAACGCAACGAAGGTAAGCCTGGCAGGATTAACGCCTGATGATCGACCAATAATTAAAATGAAATCGTTATTATTCATTAAGCTCACTAGTTCGAGGCTGTTAATGTTGCGTACACCATTAAAGCTATTTCTCTCTCTATCTACTTAGTGAGCAGTAAAGAGTCACACAGACTCGGACCAATATTAGCCACTTTACATTAGGATCACCATAAATGCATATTCTTGTGTTAGCATACTTGTTGACTATGTTTTTCATATAATTTTTCCACAAATCGACTGTATATTTAACATGAATAGCGGGTTCAAAATAACAAATTCCAATTATACATGTGCAGTCAGTTCTGTAAAGGCTAATCAAAACTCAGTTTACTGACTTATTTATTTAAGGACATTAGAAATTAGTTTTTGAAATAAGGAAGGCAATTCTGCTCGCTATACCTTCAAGTAATTTGTAATAGTAGTAAAATAAAAACAATAGAATTCGTGCATATGAAAAAGTTGTATGAGCCATCATAAGTTAACCAGGTTTCTACTTAACCAACCATAAATAGATTGCTAATATCTAAATTTGATTCGAGAAAATTACCATGCCCATGATGGTTATAGAAGAGGAATTTCGTTGTATCGCAGGTTTTAAAGTACGTAAGGCTTCTAACTGTAAGGTTCTAAGCTGGATTTTTTGAGTAAAGACTGCTATTTTGATTTCTTTCGCCAGTATTTAAAAAATTGTCTAGTGCTCTGGTTGAAGAAATGGTTGTCCTGAGCTTTACAAAGAAGTCCATTAAAGGATTTGATCGTTGTCTTCCTTCCGCTATCGCACCAACATTATTGACATTTATAAATAAGATAGTAGGCAACTTCAAAATTCTGTTAACATCATGCTGTTTACTGTGCACTCAGAGAATGTTGCGTACTAGCAAAGTTCTAAAGACCTAACTACATATTTGCTTTTCGCAAGAAAAAGAAAAGTGTTTTCCTCTTTCTTCCTGTTTTATAGAGAAGTCCTTTAGAGAAGTCAATGCTCGTACCTTTGGGATTCTTAGCTTCGGCTGAGAGCAGTTTTGTTTTTTTAAAAGAACATATAGTTAGATTATTATGGGACCATGATAGCCGGCGAATCTTTTTTAACACGCTTGACAACTCCCAAATGTAAATCTTTTACAATACCAAAGACGACTAGGTTATTTTTTCGTATTGTTTTTTCAGAAATTATGTTTTATCAGCCTTTCCCCAGATGATCGACTTTAGCTTTACTTTCTGCTCTTTCAAGGTTCTATTTCTGCTAGTCATCAGATCCAATTTCTTGTTAAAAGATGCCATTAGGGACTCTAGTGACTTCAGCTTATCCATCAGGCTAAAAAACTACTTTTTTGACAAATTTGGCATGGTGCTCTGATTCAATTCGAGCCCAATTAACCAGGTCACACTTGTGTAGAATAACACAAAGATTTTTGCAATGTTGTACAAAAAGAACGAAATAAGAGGCATCAGACAATTTTATGTAAAAAGAAAACACTACTATCATAAGGTCACTGCATATCCAATGGCTGAAACCACTTTATGCCCTCACAGTTAGACTGACAGCATTGATGCTTTTTTGATTATACAGAGACTTTGTGCCAAAAGTTAATATCAACAAGGCCTCACTATCACTAGTGGATACCTTAGCACTTAGGTTTTGCAGTTATACCTAATTCAGCAGCCACATAATACACAGGTATCGACATTTGTATACTGCGCAGCAATTACCACAGTCAAGATTCCGTGATCAAAACCTTAAAATATTCTAATTTCTGCCCATAAAAAGGTAGGAATGATGCGCAGTAGAAGAGAATAATTAAGGACGAGATAAGCAAAATAAAATTTAAAATGGGACTGCTAAAGCAATTTATGGTTGTCAGTAAAGCTCAGGAGCCGACCCCACTTCTGACAGAGACTCTACATCCTGACTGGCGGATGAGAAGCGGTTCATACGGGAAATTGGTGGAACATAAAAGCAAAAGTAAGCGCTTTATATTTCACCCGTGGGAGACGTGGATAACTACTGGAAAGAGGTTTCGGGGTAACAAAAATAAAAGCAAGCCAGCAACAGTGTGACTCCACCTCAAATAGTGTCGCATGTTAGATATTCTGTGAATGGGGTTTCTCAACATCATAACCTCTACATGTCCGGAGGGATGACAAACGTGCACAACTGGGAAGCACTAAGCTTGGACATAGAGCTTAACTATTGGTATAAGTATTCTAAGTGTGTACATATTTCATTGGCTGGGTGCTATTCGAACATGCTTAATTGTCCAGCCTCGACGCCTTTTTCATGACAGAAGTTATCATGTTTATGTTTATAAACAAACCTGATGCCTAGAGTCTATCAGTCTTTCGACAGATCGCCTGTCTGCTTACTCTTCACAATTGCATAACATTCATCATCTCTGCCACAGTCTACATTTGTAGTAAAGCAAACGACATTTTTACAAAAATCATTGTCGTGACAGTTCTTCTTGACAGAAATATCCAAGAAGACTGCACGACCATGATCTAGACGTATTGACAACTACAGCAAGTTATCATAAAGCTCTGTTTATTTTTGTCTTTGGCTAACCACTGTACGGGTCAGATGCTAACTTAACATGTGGCTTTACACCATTGCGACATAGCGTTCATAATATACCAACATACGAGAATGCATAGTTTAAAAAAATAAAATCCTCTATCTCTTCTTACAGATTCAAGTAGGCAGTTTGAATGTTAACGAAATGATGATTTTTCTTCTGAACATCTTCCTCTTCGTGTTAGGTTCAGGTCTTCCTCTGCCAGGCCTTTTTCTTCTGATGTCCTTAGATGCAAAGCGCGTGAAAATAAACATGAACAACGGCACATTCAGCAAACTAGATAGACATTAAATTTAGGAGAGTCTTGTTAGCGCTTGCCACATATTCATACGGAATGAGAGCTTTAATCTTTCGTCAAAGACCTGGTTTATCTCTTTCGTGAACAGTGAAAATTAGGATTTTTTGTTGTTTTCTTACAAAAATACTTCGGGAGAAAAAATATTATAAGTTTAGTGAGAAAATTAAGTAAATGCTGGTTGAAATAAAAGGCGGATCATAAAGATAAGGATAAAAAAAGAACTGAGCAAGTCAATGATGCTGCTTCTAATGTGCAGACTCCCCTTCAATGAGTTTCACAAACAATCTGATCCGCAAATCACATTTTTCTTCCAAATCTCGTCATATAAATTTTAAATGTTGCCCACTTTTTCTAACTCAAGATAAGATATAATTTTAATTGTTTATATCTAAAAATAAAGAAAATTCTGGCATATAATTATCTTATTCGTTACACATGAAGAAGTAAATTCTACGAGATATTTTATTATGAAATGAAACTCTTTAAACACTGAGTAATATTAAATAAGACTCCTTTTCAATTACGCAATCTCTGTTTATTTTTCTCAAAAAGTCTCCTTTGACAGAAAATAAGTGAAGCAGTTTCATAATTTATTACATTTACAGGAAATTGGCGAAAATTTTAATGTTTTTAACAACGTTTACGTGAAATTAAACTCTTTATTAGTTAAATTTGAATTAGTAAGAATTTGAAAGGCTGTATAAATAATGTGAAAATTCTAGCTTTAAGAAAACAATAAATCAAACTGTATGACTGATTTTTATTTTAATAAAAAGATGCCCAATCTCTACCGCAGCCATAAGTTCTTCTAATTTTTAAGTAAATTGGTTGAAAACTTTATGTAAATCGTTTTTCAGCTTAAGAGTAAAATATAATTCGGGGTAGACTGGAAAAACGTCTTATTTTTACGCAAGAAAACGCAAAACGGTAAAAAATTACAAATCTGCTAACATCACATTAATAATTAATTCTGCTCTTATTCCATTAAAAAAGTGTAGACTGACTATAAGTTAGTTTATCTACAAGTTATCAAAATGTCTACTTATATACCTCATGCTTCAAAGATATATTTTTTTGTTAAAAATTTGGTTAAAAATTCGGTCGACATTGATTCTTTTTAGTAGAAAATTAATCTTGTTGGTTGCAAGTTCAATTATTTATTTTAAAATTCCTGTATCTTATTGAAAATTCATTTACTGACTTGAAATTATTTTTTTTTAAGTGAAAATTCATCGATTTGGTAAAAAATAAAAATATTAGGTAGAAAATTTAACTTCTTTGGAGAAAATTCAAATGTTCTATTTTGGTGTCAACATTGATCCTTTGCAGTAAAAAATTTAATTACTTAGTTTGAAATTTATGTATCATGTTGACAATTCATTTCTTGATTTAAAATTAATTTTTCTTTAAATAAAATTGATCAGTTTGGTCGGAAATTGAAATATTTAGTAGGAAATGTTCATGTTTTGTAGGAAATTCAAGTATTCGATTTTGGGTCAACATTGATCCTCTTTAGTAGAAAATTAATCTTTTTGGTTGCAAATTCAATTATTTAGTTTAAAATTTCTGTATCTTGTTGAAAATCCATTTCTTGATTTGAAATTATTTTTTTTTAAGTGAAAATTCATCGATTTGGTAAAAAATATAAATATTAGGTAGAAAATTTAACTTTTTTGTAGAAAATTCAACTATTCTATTTCGGGGTCAACACTGATCCTTTTTAATAAAAAATTCAATTATTCAGTTCAAAATTCATGTATCTTGTTGAAAATAGATTTCTTGACTAAAAATGATTTTTTAAAATGAAAATGCATCAATTTGGTAAAAAATGGAAATATTTGATAGAAAATTTAACTTTTTTGTAGCAAATTCAAGCATTCCATTCTAGGGTCAACATTGATCCTTTTTAGTAGAAAATTAATTTTCTTGATTGGAAATTCAATTATTTAGTTCGAAATTAATGTGTCTTGTTGGAAATTTATTTCTCAAATCAAAATCATTATTTTTTTTAAATAAAAATTCATTAATTTAGTAAAAAATTGAAATACTTGGTAGAAAATTTAACAGTTTTGTAGGAAATCCAAGCATTCAATTTTTGGTCAATATTGAACCTTTTTAGTAAAAAATTCAATTATTTAGTTTGAAATTCATGTACCTTGTTGAAAATTTATTTCCTGATTTAAACTTAATTTTTCTTTATATAAAATTTATCAATTTAGTAGAAAGTCGAAATATATGGTAAAAAATTTAACTGTTTTGGAGAAAATTCAACTATTTGATTTTAGGTCAACATTGATCCTTTTTAGTAAAAAATTAATCTTCTTGGTTGCAAATTCTATTATTTAGTTTTAAATTCCTGTATCTTGTTAAAAATTTATTTGTTGATTTGAAATTACTTTTTTTAAAGTGAAAATTCCTCAATTTAGTAGAAAATAGAAATATTAGGTAGAAAACTTAACTTTTTTGTAGAAAATTTAAATATTCTATTTTGGGGTCAACATTGATTTTTTTCAGTAAAAAATTCAATTATTCACTTTAGAATTCATGTATCTTGTTGAAAATCCATTTCTTGATTTGAAATTAATTTTTCTTTAAATAAAACTTATTAGTTTGGTAGAAATTAAATTATTTGGTGTAAAATTTAACAATTTTGTAGAAAATTTAACTATTCGATTTTTGGTCAACATTGATTCTTTTTAGTAGGGAATGAATCTGCTTGGTTGAAAATTCAATCATTAAGTTTGAAATTCCTGTATCTTGTTGAAAATTCATTTCTTGATAAAAAATTTTTTCCTAAAGAAAAAATTCATTGATTTGGTAGAAAATAGAAATATTAGGTAAAAAATTTAACTTTTCTGTAGAAAATTCAACTATTCTATTTTGGGATCAACACTGATCCTTTTTAGTAAAAAATTCAATTATTTAGTTCAAAATTCATGTATCTTGTTGAAAATAAATTTCTCGATTCAAAATTATTATTTTTTAAATAAAAAGGCATCAATTTAGTAGAAAATAAAAATATTTGGTAGAAGGTTTAACTTTTTTGTAGCAAATTCAACTAATCTATTGTGGGGTCAACATTGATTCTTTCTAGTAAAAAATTTAATTATTTAGCTTAAAATTCATATATCTTGTTGAGAATTCATTTTTTGATTCAAAATTAATATCTTTCAAAATAGAAAATTATCAATTTGGTAGAAAATAGAAATATTTCATAGAAAATTTAATTGTTTTGTAGAAAATTAAACTATTCCATTTTGGCTTAAAGATTGTTCCTTTTTAGTAGAAAATTAATCTTTTGAATTGAAAATTCAATTATCCCGACTAAAATTCATGTATCTTGTTGAAAATAGATTTCTTGACTGAAAATTATTTTTTTTAAATGAAAATGCATCAATTCGGTAAAAAATAGAAATATTTGGTAGAAAATTTAACTTTTTTGTAGCAAATTCAAGCATTCCATTTTAGGGTCGACATTGATCCTTTTTAGTAGAAAATTAATTTTCTTGATTGGAAATTCAATGATTTAGTTCGCAATTAATGTGCCTTGTTGGAAATTTATTTTTCGAATCAAAATCATTATTTTTTTAAAAATAAAAATTCATCAATTTGGTAAAAAATGGAAATATTTGGTAGAAAATTTAACTGTTTTGTAGAAAATCCAAGCATTCAATTTTGGGGTCAATATTAATCTTTTTTAGTAGAAAATTAATCTTTTTGCTTGAAAATTCAATTATTTAGTTTAAAATTTATGTATCTTGTTGAAAATTCATTTATCGGATAAAAATTATTATTATTTTTTTTTTTATTTATCAATTTGGTAGAAAATTGAAATATTTGGTAGAAAATTTAAATATTTGGTAGAAAATTTAAATGTTTTGTATAAAATTCAACTATTTTATTTTGGGTCAACATTGATCTTTTTTAGTAGAAAATTAATCTTATTGGTTGAAAACTCAATTATTTAGTTCAAAATTCATGTATCTTGTTGAAAATAGATTTCTTGATTCAAAATTATTATTTTTTAAATAAAAATGCATCCATTTGGTAGAAAATATAAATATTTGGTAGAAAGTTGAACTTTTTTGTAGCAAATTCAAGCATTCCATTTTGGGGTCAACATTAGTCTTTTTTAGTAGAAAATTAATCTTCTTGGTTGAAAATTCAATTATTCAGTTTAAAATTCATGTATCTTGTTGAAAATTCATTTCTTAATTAAAATTTTTTTTTTAAATGAAAATGCATCAATTTGATAGAAGGTTGAAATATTTAGTAGAAAATGTAACTATTTTGTAGAAAATTCAACTATTCCATTTTGGGGTCAACATTGATCCTTTTCTGTAGAAAATTAATCCTTTTGTTTGAAAATTAAATGATTTAGTTTGAAATTCATGTATCTTGTTAAAAATTTATTTTTTGATTCGTAATAATTATTTTTTCTGAATGAAAATTCATCAATTTGGTAGAAAATAGAAATATTTGCTAGAAAATAGAAACATTTGGTTAAAAATTTAACTGTTCTGTAGAAAATTCAACTATTCCATTTTGGATTAAACATTGATTCTTTTTAGTAAAAAATTAATCTTCTTTGTTTAAAATTCAACTATTTGTGTAAAAATGAAGGCATTGTGTTGACAATTCGTCTTTGGAATTTGAAATTTTCAAATAAATTTGGTTCTTTATTAACAAAAAAATCTTCGCCGGATGAAAATTTAACTTATGTTGAAAACTCGTCTTTTTCATAAAAAAAACTTTGGTAGAAACTTCACCTTTTTTGATGATTAATGCAACTGCATGGTTCGAAATTTATCTTAGTAGGTCGGAAATTAAACAAGTTGGTTAAATGTTGAAAAAGCTGCATGCTACAAACTGTTGGGCAAAAAATGTATTACATTTGTTAAGTATTCAAATATTTGAATAAAGAATTATAAATTTTGTTGACAATTTGTCTTTTTTAATGAAAGAATAATATTTCACTTTGAAAATTCATCTTTTTGGTTAATAATTTAATTAGTTGGTTGAAAATTCGACACTTCGAATAATTTTTTTTTTTTTTTGGAATAAAATATCTTTTATAATAAAAAATGAAACTTTTGCTAGAAATTTGTCTTCTGTTTTGTAAAAATCTCCTTTTTTGGGCTTGGAAATTCAAAATCTATGATCTGATTTTAATTTAGAATGAAAATCTTTCTTATGTAAAATATCGTCTATCACATTTTTTGTTCAAAATTCATGTTTTTTTTAAAGAATTCAAATACGTGGTTGAAAGTTGATGTACTTTTTTAATTTATGATAAACATTAAGATTTTAACAAACCTTCCAAATTCAATTGTTTATAGATGATGCATAAATCACTTGATAAAAAAATGTATTTGGTAAAAATTACGTAAGATTGGTATGTTGGTTGGTTATAGTTACAAGGAAATAACACTTAAGTAAGATTTTGGCTAATTTATTTCCTAAGATCATGATAAAATTCTCCCATGATGAAATTATTAATTGAATAAGAACTGATCATATATCTTATCAGTATACAGTAAATACCTAATTTCTAGCCCTAGCATGTATTATATGACTCATAATAAAACTCTTTTTTTTTACTTAAAAATCAAGATAAAGCTAAGTGATCTTCAGTATAAATAGCAATGATCATATCATAAATTTCTCAGTTTCGCGTACGAAATCCTGCTATAGAAAAAATGAAGATTGTTCTTGGAACTCTCGTCGTTACAATCGCGGGTTTGCTGCTTAATTTTGTGGGTAAGTGTAATAATATAAAATTATATTAAAGTTAATAAAAAATACTACCAGATTTCAAAATGTGAAAAATATTTACAATAATTCCTAATTTTTTATTAAACAAATACTTACAATGTAATTTGGACTTCACCTTTGAAAGACTTTAAGCTCATTCTCGACTTGTAAGATTTGGTATAAGTTTCGCAGTTTTTAAAATCATTTTTTAAGAATAAATAAATCCAATTAAAAAAAGCTACTAGAAACTGTGAATGGAAAACCATATTTTTCTGATAGAACTTTCCTTGTTAGGGCAGTTTTAGGCTAATGCTTCACTTATTTTCTATTATTCAGACAAATTTACTAAATTTAGCAGGTGAAATTCACATTGCTTTGCAAAAATCATAATTTTAAGATTGCTGTACTGTATTGTGATGTTTTTTTTGTAATTTTAAAAATACATTTTCACCAGCGTATCTTTTTTCGAGGCTGCATTTGAAATATTGTGCAAAATAATTTATTAAGATATCGAATTTTAAAGTTTTTTAAAACTTGTATTAAAAAGGTAAGTAGAGTTAATGTAATATCAAAAAAAGGATTTAGAACAAAATTCACGTTGATACACACACACACACACACACACACACACACACACACATGTGTGTGTGTGTGTGTGTATGTGTGTGCATGTATATATATTTTCTACATCATTTTTTTCGATATTTCAACATCACTAATTCTCGTAGTGATGATTTACAATGATCTTTTTAGAATCACAAAAAAATTATAGGAAATTCATCATAGGAAAATCACTGTAGGCCTATACTGAATTTCCCTAATATTTTTTTGTCAAGTGTGACCTACAGTACGAAAGTAACTAAAAAAAGTGACGATTGTTATAGTTACAGTTACTAGAAAATGCAGCTAAACTCGGGGCCAAAAGTCAGGTTCACTCACTTATTTTGATTTTAACTAGCTTAAAGAAAGCGTCGACTTTCACCTTGTTCCAAAAAACGTTCGACGCTCCCAAAGATCTGAAAAAATGCACAGATATTCTTTCAACATTCCTTAATTCAATACATTTTTTTAAAGTATAGAATATTTTATAATTAGCTTCTTACGGGGATTTATTCACAAATATTTTATCATGAGAATAAATGTGAAGATAGGAATACGTTTAACAGCTCCAAATGTGCAGCCGAATTTAGTGGACTCTAAAGAGTGTTGGCGTGTAGGCTGGCACTACAGGACAAGTTGTAGAAAAAAAGTACCATTTTGATGAAAATAGTAAAGAAGTCGGCTTGTTCCTGGAGTTACTATTAGCATTGAAACGGTAAATTTTCTGTTATCCACTTGTCCTGCTATATTGGACTACGCGCCAACACTGATTAAAGTCAGAAATATACAAAATATTATTTTATTTCTAACAATAATTTCATTATGAATTTATCCATTGCGACCAATATCTGAGACCACGTAAGAGTCGACGCTGGAAAAAGGTTGCCAAAAACTCCTGTTCCAGGATGTTTTGCCCTCTAACTATTAAAAAAATTTTTAGGGTAAAGGTTATTATATAATTGTATCAATTTTTCAGGTTCTTTTTATTGTGAAATTTAGAATTCTTTTCTGAGGTCGTCGTAATCAAAGAAAGTTAGGGGCCTCGACTTTTATCTTTAACTTCAGTTAGAATTTCGTTAATAACTTATAAAAAATAGCTTTCTGACCACTATGCTTACCAAAAAAAGTAACAAGTAACAATAACTAGGTAAACTGAAAAATTTATTTCTCACCCCTGCTCGAATCCCAACAATGGTTTATTTTAGTTCCACTTTAGAATTTTTTCCTTAACTTAATTATAATATCTAAAATGAGCACTGAAATTCATGATTTTTTTACAGATGTCTTGGATATTGCCAGGTGCTGTAGTAGTATTTGAGGCTGTGACTGCAGCAGAAGCAGAAACGGATCATAGGAATAATATAATGGCACATATCATAAATAAAATAAAACACAATGAGGTAGGAGAAACATCTAGCAGTCGCGACATTCTTCCACATGAAGAACCTCCGATTAAGCGTACTGATAGGCTTAATTTGGTGGCCCCATCGCCAATTGCTCTTCCAAAACGCAAAAAACCCCCAATTGCGCATTCTCGTAACCGCAATGATGGTCAACAACCTCAGAATCAGTGTTCTCATAACCATAATGGTAGGTCTTTTCACGATCCTAATTATCGAACTGCTCAGGACCATACCTATGGATCTTCTTCAGGCCCTACTCATATGCCTCCTCAGGAC
>JAUELO010223680.1:0-15926 GCA_032357855.1 Amphibolips quercusostensackenii | reverse complement strand
GGGGATTCATAAAAATTATCTAATAAAAACTTCAATGCATTTGTAGACCACCAAAACATATATATATATATATATATATATATATATATAGTACTATTTTCACACAAGAACTGTTTGCAACAATGTTTGTTGGTACATATTCCGATAATAATTAACAACATTTGCCCTGCGCAATATTATTTTTACAAGAGAAGAAGCAAAACTTTCAGAATTGTCTGTCTAACTCATTCATCCAAATTGAAAAGGTCATTCACTTCAAATTATTATGATTATTAAATTCTCTTTGAGTAATGTTCGATACTTGCGGTTCATTCTTGAATATGTTACTTTTTCTGCATTTACTATTTATATCTAGGTAAAAATAAATGAAATGTAGCAAACAAAATTTTTTCAACCAATTATTATTGTTAATAACTATGCTCTCCGATAGCATTGCTATATAGTTTTCGTTCTCTCTGAACTTTTTCACTTTTCATTTACTTTCTACTTAGTCAGGTAATAATAATTCATCTAAGTTGAGAAACATAATTTTGTTTTACATAATTATGTAACGACAATATTATTAGTAGAGCTAAAAAGCATATCATTCTCTCTTTGCAGTCGTCCATTATCACACAGGAAACATGCAGACGGAAAAATATTGGAGAACGTGGGCATGGAGACCGAGAATTTTGAGTGTAATGTGGAACATTACGCTCATGATGCTCAAACTATGCCAGAAGAAGTGAACGCAATACAAGGACTACTCTCCCGTCAGTAACAGTTGAAGAAATTTTCAAGAATAGCAACGGTGAAAAGCAAATTCAAGACAATTCAACTAAATTATTTCATGTTAACCTGTGTAACAACATTGAAAGAGAAGACGGATCAAATTAAGGAATGACCAGCATAGTAAAAGTAGTTCACACTGAAATTTTGTCAAGAATAAAAAAAACTGAAATCTACAATGACTTTAATGCGATGAAGAACTCTCCAAGTACAAAAAATTCGCCGTATCACCCGGGTCGTAGGAAAGACGATAGTACGGCATAAGCAACAGAAAATTCTGTCCTTGATTATTTGCCTATGAAGCCTTAGCAAATCGATCGAGGCACTTATCATCAAGCCGCTCCAAAATGTTCTCACATTAATAGAAATAAGCAGTGTACTGCTAATTGTGCCGTTGCATTGGCGATGTCTTCTTCAAAAAACCCTTCGGAGTGGGATTCGAACACTATTGATAAAATACTTGACATTGGGATGACAGAATTGAAGTTAGAGGTAACAGGGGATCACTTTGTTCACTTCGTACATGCGATTACTCCAAAAATGAACAACTGTTATTGCCCAATTTATAAATTTTTTTGTCACATCTTCTTGAAAGGGACTGTTTATTTATTTTAACTTTGAATGCAGTATCGAGAGCGATTCTACAAGTTAGTGATGTCATTTGGGTTTTTGATCCGCATTCCAGAGACTTAAATGGAAATACATTAGCAAACGAAGACCCTCAGGGTGCCGCATGTATCATTCCTTTTCAGGACATAAAGTCCCTCATGTCGTTACTGTTAAAAAATAACAGTAATCACAACGCACAATATCAATTAACGAGATTCAATGTGGAAGCAATCACTGCTATTGAGAAAGAATCTGTAAGCCAAGACATCAGGGGAAAGGACATTGATAGCAGCGGAAATACCAGTTCAACATCTTCTTGAAATGGAAATATCTTCACTAGCGACAAGTTTTCCATTTTTACAAGTTCATGCACTGGAGTACAGAACACTGCAGAAAACGGGAAGATGTATGGAAAGGAAATGCGTAACAGCGAAAATTCCATTGATACTTCGACATCTTCTTGCAGTAGCGGAGTACGTAACAGTGAAGAATTCTCCAGCTTCAAAAATTCTTGCACATCGGATACAGACTTCGCGAATGAAAGCAACACTACAGAAGAAAACTGCATTCACAGTAAAGATGACATGGAATATGTAGGTCATGTAATTGCGGATATGCCTCGCTCCGTAGATCATCTGTACAGCTTCTTGTACGGCTGTTTAGCAGTAAATCATTGTAAGCGGAATCGTTTTAAGTTTGTTCATTACAGGCGCTGTGGACTTAATATTCGATTTACGTACAAATGCTTGGACTGCAAACAAGTTCTTCACCCTGAAATAAAACCAATGACGAAGATTTAAATAAATTCCTCATGTTTGGAGTAATTGCAATTGGATCAGCTCATAGACAACTAGAAGAACTTTTTGCAGCATTGAACGTTAGAATAGGCACGTTCAAAGAACATGAACGATATCGTGATGATCTGTATGAGAAAATACTGAAAATAGATGAGCACATAATGAGAACTGCTAGCAAGGTGGAGTTTAAAATAGCAAAGGCAGAAGGAAAAGTGCACAGAGGAATCGCTTACATTGCAGTTGTAACAGATGAAGCATGGATAACAAGATCTTTCAAGATGAAGTACAATCCTGTATCAGGACTTGGGGTGATAATTGGATTTCACTCAGAAAAAGTTATATTTATTGGGTTGAAAAATAAACAATGGTCAATATGCGATGCTGCTAAGAAGAAGGGACAAGATGCTAAAGTACACAAGTGCTACAAAAATCACGAACGTAACGAGAGTTCTAGTAGCATGGAAAGATATGCGATTGTAAAAGGATTCCAAAAGAGCACCGAGCAGAATTTGATTTATGAATCACTTACTGACGATGGAGATAGCAGCGTGTACAAAAAAATAATAACTAGCAGACCATACAAAGAGCATGGAGTACATGTCGAGAAACTTGAATATACAAATCATTTTCTACGAAATGTGGCAAATAATGTTACAGACGTGTCAAACAAGGGAAAGTGCGGTAACTTGAAAAAAACCGTGACGGTCAGTAGTTTACAGTTGCAGATTGCCGGAAGGAAAGCTATTGCACACCGGTTTCAAGAAAGTACGTCTCAGTAACAGAAGATTGAAGATTTCAAAAAGGATATATATAACATACCCAGCCATATTTTCGGCCAGAAGGTCTTTGAGGTATTTCTGTGACGGCAATGCGAAGAAAAATGAAGTAAGCATGGTCCCAGATTTGAAGGAACGTGGATTATTCGCCTCCTTGCAGAAATGCGTTGGTTGGTTGGCAGTGAATGCAAAGAGTTTGTTAAAAAATGTGAATAATAACTCTGCAGAGTGCTTCAATAGCGTCGTCGCTAAATTTATTAGCGTCAAACGCATAAACTTTGAGAAAAGGAACGAGTATAATCTGCGATGTCTCTCAGCCGTGATATAGTTCAACACTGGGTAACTTTTCACGCGATATTACAAAAAATGGAATATACAAGATTCCGTTACAAGAAAGCTTGAATTGAGACGGAAAAGGCACGATATCCTGGAAAAAGTTAAGATGGAACGTACAAAAAAAGACAAATCTTCAGAAAAGAAAGATCATATGAAAAACATTCCTGACACGAATTATGGCCCTAAATGACAGCAACCTGACATGGATGAAGAAACATACACAGCTGAACGGCAGACATTGTGAAACAAACTGCACGAAAATCAACAAAATCGAGCAGACATTGCACAAAGAACAATTGGCCAAACTGATTGCGCAGAGTGGTGGGAGAAGAAAGAGGATTGAAGAAGAAAAAAAGCAAGAATCACGAAACATCATCCAAAGCCATGAAAGAACTATTAAAAGAGAGGAAAGTATTGACGCAGAATCTCATTGCTGTGGATGCGAAATAGATATTGATTTGGCCGAGAAATTGTGCACCGACTTTATGTTTGATGATAAAAGCGCAAATTCTGGCTGAAAGAGTGTGGGCTACTTGACACTTTTTGGCTCAGTAAATCAAATTTACCGAGTTCACTTTTGATACAAATTTTACTTAAGAATGGGGATAAGTTGACACTTCTTGGCTGATACATTCACCATCACTTTGTCTGAGTAAATGGCTACAATTTTGGATGAGAAAATCTGTACTACTTTGGCCGATAAATTCGCCACTGCCTTGGCTAAGTGAATACACTAAAATCTCGGCTGACGAATACTCGTTTTAGTAGCTCCTAGAACGGCTGATCCACGGAGTTTTTTAGCTCGCGGGGTGTTAGGGAGGACGTCAATAATGTGTCGACATCAGTGGTGTTAAAAATTTCCTTTTCCTTTCTGTTTTCCTTTTTTTTTGTTGAAAAGGGAAAAGGTAAAGGAAAAATGTGGAATGTAAGAAAAAGGCAGAGAGATTTTTTGATCAAGACACTGCCCGATCGTGCAACTGCTCGTTTTTGTTTCAATTCACTCTTTGTTCAACTACGGACACTGTTCTTAAACCGACTTTTTGGTGTAGTTACAGATGTTGATGAGAACACTGCACAGTGGTGCAAAATGACAAAAAAATGTTCAAAATACGATTCCGGCTACCATTTGTAACCGATTCAAAATTTTTTTTTGAAAATTAAAGCACACTACATTCTTAAGAGATCCCTCGAGTCTGATTAAACTAAAATTTTATTGTTTACTTTATTTATACACAAAGTTGGCAAAAATCGTAAAATTTAAGATATTCTTACTACAATAACACGCAATTGATTCAAAATGATTGATATTAGTGTGTAATGAATAAATAAACATTCGTGAAACATAAACTAATAGTTTCTTGAAAATCAATAAATTAGTAATCACAATTGTATTGTTATAAACATTGTTGGGTGACTTTTGAGTAATTTTGGATATTTACTAAGCGCTTTTAGTTTTTAATCCAATTCAAGCAACATAAAAACATATGAAGACAAAATGGAATATATTTCTTATTCTCATAAACAAAATGTATAAACAGATGCGCAGTTTTGAGCAATTTTTGAGTGTTTAAGGTACTTTCTAAAAAAAATTGCTCTGTTTCACTTGGGAGTAATGTTGCAATAAACTATGTTGTCATTTCATGACAATTTTGTGATTGTTGTTAAAAAATTTATAAACAAATGCACAGTTTGAGTAATTTTCAAAACTTTCAGTTACTTTTTTTTAACGTACTTTGTTAGTCTTTCTAGTGATAGTTTTGTAAACTATATTATCATTTCATGACAAATGGCCTGAAAGTACGCTTAAAAAAAGTAACTGAAACTCGTAAAAATTACTTAAACTGTGAATTCGTTTATAAATTTCTTTACAACAATCACAAAATTGTCATAAAATGACAACATAGTTTATTGCAACATCACTCCCAAGTGATACAAAGCACATTTAAAAAAAAAGTACCTTAAACACTCTCAAATTGCTCAAACTGCGCATTTATTTATCAATTTTGCTTAGGAGAATAACAAATATATTCCATTTTGTCTTTATATGTTTTAATGTAACTTTAAATAGGATTAAAAACGAAAATTGCTTAATAAATTATTATTATAAAATTATAAAATTATAAAATATTATAAATTAATAAATAAATTAGGTTATGTTTCACGAATGTTTATTTATTGATTAAACACTAATATAAACCATTTTGAATGAATTGCGTGTTATTATAGTAACAAAGTCTTAAATTTTACGATTTTTGCCAACTTTGTGTAGAAATAAAGTAAACAATAATTTTTTTTTTCAAATCAACCTCGAGTGATCTCTTGAGAATCTAGTTAGCTTATATTTGCAAAAAAAATTTAAATCGGTTCAAAACTGTATCTGAAACAGTATTTTGAACATTTTTTTGGCATTTTTCCCCACTGTACACCGCCACCGCTTTCAGTAAGCAATGCGCCACCACTTTGGCCCAGAAATTTGCCACCACTTTAGTCGATAAATTCGCCAACGCTGTGTCTGATAAAAACGCTACAAGTGTGAAATGAAAAAATCACTACTACCTTGGACAAGAAAATTGCCACCGCTTTAGCTAAGCGAAAATCGCCTCCGCTTTCAGTGAGTAAATCGAAACCACGTTGGTTGAGATGTTCTACCCCGCTTTAGCTGGGAAATTAGATACAAATGTTGCTGTGCTATTTGAAAAAAATTCCTTTTTTAAAAAAACATTTCTTTTCTGCGTTTGGACCCCAAGGTGTATGCGGAACTGACTGGAGTGACAAGTAATGCAAATTTGTGTTTAAAATTTATTTACCAGAAAGAAATTTCAAGATGCACATTACTTCATGTGAATAATAATTTTTTGGTCGCCGTAGGATTGACGTCCCCCTCGCCCTCCACGTCCGCGACCTCTTCTATTCTGGTACCACCTTGATCTGTTCCTGTACCAGCGAGCTCTACTGGCCCCACCGGAGGAAATGCGGAGCCTTCTCCGTGGCTGATTGTCTGCAAAATGATGCTGATGTTGGTCGGGTTCTGCTAGAATCGCTGCTTTTCCTCCCTCATCTGGCTTCTGACTGTCCTTTTGAAATACAGCAGCTATTTGCGCAGCAATACTTTGCTGCATCGTAACAAAGTGCTGGGTCATTTTGGCGTCTATCAGTGCCTTCCACTCCTCAAATGGATCCCGGAGTACCACCATTCAGTCGTCTTGGAGTTCCATAATTGCATTGGCTGCAAAGAAAGAATATGCACATTGTTGAAAATATAAAAGGAATATGTAAATTTTTTTAAAAATCTATTGTTCATACGGCTGAGAATAAATAGTGACTGCTCATAGGATATTAAAAGTTAAACTGTTTTGTTAAAGAAATTTTTATAAGATTCATAATTTTAATTAAAAATTCATTTCTTGTGTTTGAAAATGAGCTATTTGATCAAAAAATTGTTTTATCTTTGGATGCAAAGGGATTTTTCGACCGAAAATTGAACTGTTTTGTTAAAAATTTGTTTCCTTTTTGTTTAAAAATTATTTTTTGTTTTAACTGAAAATGTAACTATGACACCAGTTACATATTCCATAATATTAATTAAAAAATCATTTATTTTGTTGAACATTCCATTTTTGACTCGAAATTCAATTATTCAATTTTTGGTTAAAAAATTATCTTTTTCAGTTGAAAATTAATCTTTTTGGTCTAAAGTACAATTATTTCATTTAAATTATCATCATCTAAGTTAAATATTTCATAAACTTGGATAACAATTCATTTTTTAGGTTAAAAATTAATTTTAATAACTTAAAATGTAACTTTCATTTTCGGCTATAAGTTAATTGTGTATTAGTTAAAAATTATACTATTTCGTTGAAAATTTGTGTCCTTGAATTGAAAAATGAACTATTCTAATTCGTCAACTTTTCTAAATTGTCGACGCCACTTTGTATCCGCCATATTTAATTTAAAATTTTTACCAAAAATTCATAATCAGCGACCCCAAAAACCTCCTAGTGAGCACTTTAAGCCCAATCGGTCAACTTTTTCTAAATTTCGCGTCCATTTTTAATCCAACGTTTTGAATTTTTGACTAAAAATTTTTGCAACCACCCTAGTGAGCACTTTTAGTCCAATCCGCAAACTTTTCCTAATTTTCGACGCCATTTTGAATCCGCTAAGATTTTCTAGAGTTTTCAAACATTGCAATGAGAGTTCAATGATTTTTGAAAAATTGCATTAGGCTTTTACAGATTCCATATAGATTGGACAGATTTCACAAATACTGCAATGATTTCCCAAGGATTTTACAAAGATTTCAATAATTTAACAAATATTATATAATGTTTTAAAAATATTATTAGTATTCCAAATATTCCGCAAAGACTTCATAAAATTTCATAAAATTTCACAAAGGTTTCAAAAATATTTCACTGATTTACCAAAGATTTTGCAAAGATTTGAAATATTTCGTACAGATTTGAGATAGATGTCAAAGATTGCAGAAAGATTTCCCGAAGATTTTAATAACTTCACAAATATTACACAATATTTCAAAAATATATGAAATTCACATAGATGTCAAGTACTTCGCAAAAATTTTCGATAGACTCAAAATAATTTATACAAAGTACAGATACATTATAAAGAGAGCACAAAGATTTCAATGATTTCCTAAAGATTTCCAAATATTTCCGAAAATTTTCCAACAGATGTCAAAGACTGCACAAAGATTACAATGATTTCCTTAAGATTTCCAAAGATTTCAAAAAATTTTCCAATAGGTGTGCAAGATCGCCCAAAGATTTCAATGATTTACCGAAGATTTCATTAACTTCACAAATATTGCGAAATATTTCAAAAATATCTACAAATATAACAAAATATTTGAAATACTTACTGGATGAGGAAGGGAGTAATGTATCGAACATTTCAAAAATATTTCAAATATTCCACAAAGACTTCCAAAGATTTCATAACGAGTTAACAAAATTTTCACAAATATTCACATGATTTTCAAAGGATTTCTCAAAGATTGCACAAAGATTCCCTGAAGATTTCAACAACTTCACAAATATTATACAATATTTTTAAAATATACCAAATTCACAAAGGTGTCCAATATTTTGCAAAGATTTCCGATTGCCTTGAAATATTTTATACAAATTTCAGATAGATTGTAAAGAGTGCACAAAGATTTCAATGATTTCCGCAAGATTTCCAAAGATTTCAAAAAAATTTCCAATAGATGTGAAAGATCGCACAAAAATTTCAATGATTCACCGAAAATTTTAATAACTTTACAAATAGTACGAAATATTTCAAAAATATTCACAAACATTACGAAATATTTGATATACTTACTGGATGAGGAAGGGAGTAATTTATCAAACTTTTAAAAATGTTCCAAATATTTCACAAAGACTTCCAAAGATTTCATAAAGAGTTAACAAAAATTTCGCAAATATTTAAATAATTTTCAAAGAATTTCACAAAGATCCAATATTTCGCACAGATTTTTGATATAGTTAAAATATTTTATACAAATTTCAGATAGATTGTAAAGAGTGCACAATGATTTCAATGATTTCCTCAAGATTTCCAAAGATTTCATAAAGATTTAACAAAAATTTAAAAAATATTTAAATAATTTTCAATGGATTTCACAAAGATTTCGAATATTTCGCAAAGATTTTAGATAGACTTCAAAGATTGCACAAAGATTTGAAATATATCGTACAGATTTTAAATAGATGTCAAAGATTTCTCGAAGATTTCAATAACTTTAGAAATATTACACAATATTTCAAAAATATATCAAATTCAAAAAGATGCCCAATATTTCGCAAAGATTTCCGATACACTTGCAATATTTTATACAAATTTCAGATAGATTGTAAAAAGTGCACAAAGATTTCAATGATTTCCTCAAATTTTTAAAGATTTCAAAGAAATTTCCTAAAGATGTGAAAGATCGCACAAAGATTTCAATGATTTACCGAAGATTTCAATAACTTTACAAATATTAAGAAATATTCCAATAACTTTACAAATATTACGAAATATTTCAAAAATATTTACATATATTACGAAATATTTGAAATATTCACTGGATGAGGAAGGGAGCAATTTATCAAACTTTTAAAAATATTCCAAATATTTCACAAAGACTTCCAAAGATTTCATAAAGAGTTGACAAAAATTTTACAAATATTTAAATAGTTTTTAAAGGATTTTACAAAGATTTTAAATATTTCGCACAGATTTTTGATATACTTAAAATATTTTATACAAATTTCAGATAGATTGTAAAGAGTGAACAAAGATTTCAATGATTTCCTCAAGATTTCCAAAGATTTCAAAAAATTTTCCAATAGATGTGAAATATCGCACAAAGATTTGAATAATTTAACGATGATTATCAAAAGTTTCAAAAATATTTCAAATATTCCACAAAGACTTTCAAAAAATTTCATTAAGAGTTAACAAAAATTTCACAAATATTAACATGATTTTCAAAGGAATTCACAAAGATTTCAAATATTTCGCAAATATTACACAATATTTCAGAAAAATTGTAAAGAGTGCACCAAGATTTCAATGATTTACTCAAGATTTCCAAAGATTTCAAAAAATCTTCCAATAGATGTGAAAGATTTCACAAATATTTTAATGATTTTCCGAAGATTTCAATAACTTTATAAATATTATAAAATATTTTTAAAAAATGTCTCAAATATTAACCGAATATTTCCAAATATTTTTGAAAAATTACAGTCGTGTACCACAGATTTCAATCATTTTACAAAGATTTCAAATATTCCCCAAAGATTTGTGATAGATTCCCAACACTGCAAAAATATTCCAGTGATTTCCAAAAAATTTGTTAAAGATTCAACAAATATTTAAATGATTTTCCTAGGATTTCCCAAATATTTGAAGTATTTCGCAAAGATTTTAGATAGATTTTAAAGATTGCACAAAGATTTTAATACTTTCCGCAACACTTCAATAAATTAACAAATATTACAAAATATTTCGCAAATGTCTCAAATATTTTAATGACGTACCAAAGATTTTAAATATTTTGCAAAGATTTTTATTAGATTGCAAGATTTCAAATATTGCAATAAGAGTTCAATGATTTCCGAAAAATGTCAAAGATTTGACAGATTTCGGATAGATTGAACAGATTTCACAAATACTGCAATGATTGACCGAGGAATTCACAAAGATTTCAAAAATTTGAGAAATATTACGAAATGTTTCACAAATATTATCAAGTACAGTAGAATTCCGTTTGTTTTCCCGTATCCGGAACGCTCCTGACCGCATTATTGAACCGTGAAGGGGCCCCCACCTCTTCCGCAATTACGCAGTTGATATTTAGCAAGCTACGTTCATTGGCTGCCCGGCCTTGTATCGCTGGGCTTGCTCTTTAGCAACCTTTCCAACTGCGCATGTGCCTGAAAAGCGCAGGTTGATTTGAAATCAATGAATATGCATGCATGTACTATCAATAATAATGTTTTTTGATACATGCGCAGTTGAAAAAGTCGCGCTCTCTTAGTGCTGTCTGATTTGTGCGTCATTTCTGGCAAGCTTTTTCTCAGTTTTTTATCAAGTCAATATAATAATATCAATTTTATCAAGACAATATAATAGAATCAAAAAGCGAATCAAGATTTCGCGGCATATTGAGTATTGCAGCATGGCGTCATGGCAATGCGTGGCTAGGCTAGGTGAAAATGTCAGTCGTCCGGAAGGTTAGTATATGTGGGACTGCAACTGCATACGAGTTTTTGGAGAAAAATATTCTAAATTTAAAGGTTTGCGACCTTTGCGTTTCCTGAAATACAAGCACCTGTCCGAAATTTGAGGTTAGCGAGTACCCGATCTGCCTGTGAAACTGAAAGGTCATGAATCCTCAAAAGAATGAAACATGAGTGAGAAAATACATTCTACACTTGAGAAATATTACTAGCTTCCGGCTCTTCGGGCCTCTTTTTTTAACTGGTCAGCCACTGCCGCTTGAGGTGAAAAATTCAAGAAAGTGAGTGTAGGGGGGTGCAAACATGTAAGGGTTCAAGCAAGCGAGGGTTCAAGCACACGGAAGTCTACTGTATACTATTTAATTAATTTTGGTTGATAATTCATCTGACTGGTTGAAAATTTATCTATTTTGTTAAAATTTCTTTTTTTTATAAATATTAATATTTTAAAGTGAATATATTATTCCATTTTTGATTGAAGATTGATATTTTTTATTTAAAAATTCAATTATCTGTTTGAAAATTAAGGTATTATGTTACAAATTTGCTTTTTGGTTGAAAATTTAACTATTTTGATAAAAATGGACTTTCTTATTGATAATTCATATTTTGAAGATTAAAATTGAACTGTTTTGCTAAAAGTTCATCCTGTTTGATAACTATTCCATTTTTGGTTGCAAATTGATTTTGTAAAGTTAAAAATTCATCTTTTTTGATTGAAAATTCAACTATTTGGTTAAAAATAACCTTTTTTTTGACGAAATTCATCTCTTTTTAAACTATTTTGTATAAAATTTAATTAAGTGGTTGAAATTTTACATTTTAATGTTGAAAATTCAACTTTACCGGTATAGAAGTCAAATTTGTTCTTAAAAATCGACTTTTTAGGTTGAAAATTTAACTGTTTTGTTCAAGATGCAATATAATTTGATTTGGGATCTTAGAAATATAGTACCTATAATAATTTTATTTGCAAGAATTTACTGCCCTATTTTTGTGAAAAAGCGCCCTATTCCCCTTATTTTGATAGCATTTTAGACTTTGAATATCCTGTTTTATCTCTTGTCGCTTTTTTCAAATACGGTGATAATACATTATCAAATTTGTAGGAATTAACGGATCTTGATCCTAAAATAGATTGAAGAAGGAAAAATTCTTTAAATCCAGAAACCGTTTATTATCGTCGTTGGCAGTTCGATTGACGAAATTCTCTCGACTTACGGCTACGTTCATGTGAACTAGCGTCACAAATTTGAAAGACTAGTGTCAAAATAGTGTCATAACATTTTTCAAGATGAAATTTATGTGTAGTCCGAAATCAAGAAGTTTGTAATGGAAAATCTAGTTTATTTTTTAATACTAGTTTTCTGTTTTGTAGCTTTGAGGTCCGTAAATGATAAAGCTTTAAATTTCCATCAAACGTTTCGGCTTCATATATAGACCCTCTTCAGTAATTTATTCTAGAAAAAGTTTTTGGTACATTTCATGGAAATTTAAAGCTTCTGCATCTCTTCCGGACCCCAAAGCTTCAAAACAGAAAACTAGTATTAGCACTGAGGGTCGCAAAAAACCACGAAAAATTTATTTTTTAAGCGAAATTTCCATGTTTCTAAGCTCATATTTTAGAAGTATTAAAGATGAACTTCAAGCTTTATTTCAAATGTTATTTTTCTGTCTATAAATTATGAAAATATTTATTTATTGCTGTCTTCACAATATTTTCCCTATTCTCCTCTTTTTCTCATTTTTCCGCTTACACGGGAACTGAATTTATAGAAACCAATAAGAAAATCCAAATATTTTTTGTTGAAAGTTCATTTTTCTCGGTAGAACAGTTTATTATTAAATTTGTAGTCAAAACTGCATATTTTTAGTCAAAAATCCATATATTTTGTTAAAAAATTCATAATCAGGTCTAAAATTAAATTATTTTGTTGAGAATTCCACAATTTTCTTGAAGAGTCATACTTCTTAGTTAAAAATTTAACTGTTTTGTAGAAAATTCGTCTTTTTGGCTTGACAATTCAGCAATCTGATAAAAAAGTCAACTATCCAACTGTTTTGTGAAAAGCTCATCTTTTTGGTTGATAATGCAAATGCTTGTTTGGCAATTAATCTGTTTTGGATGAGGATTAAACCACTTCGTTAAAAATTAGTCCTTCTTGGTTCATTTCAACCGTTTTTGATTTAAAATTAAAATATTTTTCTCCTTAAAATATTAAATATTACATTTTTTGTAGAGAAATAATTTTTTGGTGTTAAAAATAATTAAAACGAATATACATAAAAAATACGTCGACGTACATAGATATTTTATCCTATTCTATACCCACATATATACACTACCCACACCGTCCTATTCTACATTTTCTATATTTGTTACGTCGTAACAATTTATTTATAATTAATATTGTCCCAGCTCAGGGCGCTGTGAGCCGTTTATTGTTTTATAGCTGGACACATGGGCCCTTGGCCACTTTCACTTCAAAATTTGGGCAATTTTAGGACAACGTAGTGACGTCAAAAAGAAGGAGTGTCTACTGCCCTTCTCTAAGAATTTCTGCGACCAATTAGAGAGAGCCTAAGATCCTCTCTACCTCTGTATCAACGATCTGCGATACCATCAATGTTAAGAACTCACTTCGATTTACCAGATACAATTCGACCTCTACCTAGTGAACACTCAACCTCGTCTTGAGCCTATGTTCCAAATTAAAATTTAAACCTTGTCGTACTCGTCGTAATAAGTTGCCTTCCTCTGTAAATTCTAGTGCTGTTAAAAACGATTATATTTATTGAAATAAACTCTTATTTTATTAAAATATATTTTGAACCAACTCATTTTATACAAGAAAGAATTGGTCCTTCGAGCACCGGATTGTTTTATATTGCGCGTCAAATAAACCTCCGTGTCGTGTAAAACAATGCTTCCGTCAAGCTTCACATCAGTGCAGTGCAATCACATGTGAGTAAACTAGTGCATCGATCCTTATATATCTCAAAAATTAGCAATAATAAATATACGAGTGTTAACGAGTGCATAGAGCCGTGTGCAAGGTTATGACGAAATTTATACCAGTGCCAGAATAAAGAGGAGTAATTTGGACGAGTCATCTGAGGAGACAAGCAGTTTTGTGGTCCAGGCAATAATATCCTGGGTCAATTATCAATTCACAATCAATCCATGGTCCAAAGATATTTTGTGAGCCAATCCATACAACAACGTCCTCACTGTGGGTCCGAGAAGTTCCAGCATTATGAGGTGCAGCGTCCAGAGGTCCAGTATTCAGAGTCGTAACTTCCAGTCGACGAGCATCCAATCATCCAATACAATGTCGTAGTTCAACGTCCGTCAAGGTAAGCGAAGTTTTTGAGTCACCGTCCTATGATTGTTTACCCTTTTTATTCCGTCACTATTTCGATAATATAACTTATTACAAACATGACGGAAGACGAGCTAAAATAGGCAGAATTAGAACAACGTCATCGCGAAGCCACATTAAAACATCAATGCGGATCAATTAAACGTAAAATAACTAATTTTGAGAAAGCTTTAAATGATTTCGAGTCCAACCCAGACGCTGACTTTGAATTATTAGATATCAATGGTAGATTATCAAAACACGCGTTATTATGGGACGAATTCGAGGAAACGCAAAATGAATTAGAGTCGCTGGCCAAAGACGGCGATGATTTAACTGCGCATGAAAATGAGAGAAACTCTTTCGAGAATAGGTTTTTTACTCTCAACGGGAAAGCAAGAAAATTGATAAAAAAAGTATGAGATCGCTAAAGAAAATTCCAAATCAGTTCAATCAAGCAGCAATTCGGGTTTAGAAAACGCCAGTAGTTTAGAAAGAGCCGAGATTACAGTGCCTTTAAACTCAGTAAATACAGTTTCTGTAAATCAAATAAATCGAGCAAATGTCGAAAATTCAGTTCCTTTAAATGAAGTAAATAGCGCAAATACCAAAAATGCAGGTACTTTGAATCATTTAAATAGAGGAAATACAGAAAGTGCACATCCTGTAGATCCATTACATATAGACAATGCCGAACAACGAAGTTCGATCAATTTGCAGAACGCAGGGTTTTCAGGCCACGCAAGTCATTTTCTCTTGGATCCCAATCTTCCCAAACTCGGTCTGCCATCATTTTTAGGAACTTTTGACACATGGTTAGGATTTAGAGACACTTTTAATTCTATAGTGCATAAAAATTCGCAAGTTCCATCTATATTTAAATTCCACTATTTAAGATCATGTGTCACAGGCGACGCAGCCGAGGTAATAGCTTCGCTGGAATCATCTAGCGAAAATTATGAAATTGCATGGAAATTGTTAACCGATCGCTACGACAATCGCAAGTTTATCGCAGAGAGTCACGTAAGAGTTTTTTTTGATATTCCAGTTGTTTCAAAAGAATCCTCTATTTGCGCTTTATTAGAAAAATCACAAAAACATGTAAGAGCTTTGCGCGCGCTTAATCAACCAGTCGATCAATGGGACTTAGTTCTCATTCACGTTATTAAAGATAAACTTCCAACTAACCTCCGCGAAAAATGGGAAGAGTTTGCCGGAACTTAAAAAATACCGACTATAAAAGAATTTACCACATTTTTAGAGCGTCGAGCGCAGATTGAAATCACTCGGTCCTCTCAGGCACAATACAACATAAATAAGGGTCAAAAGGTCCAGGATAGGTTCGCGTCAGGTCACGGCTCACACCTGCAACGCGCCTTTTCGGATACAATGCCCTCAAATACACAAAATTCAAGAACACAACGATTATGCCCTATGTGTCAGGGGGAACATGCTATCTACGCATGTAAGCAATTTTTAAAGTTAGGCCCTCAAGTGCGATTCACTGAAGTAAAAAATCTG
>JAUELO010223499.1:0-15927 GCA_032357855.1 Amphibolips quercusostensackenii | reverse complement strand
CAGCAGTCTGTTAAAGAGTTCACACTCTACTTACCTTTGTACCTCTTCTCGATTGTAGGGATATTTCAATGAAATCTCTCACCATGTTCATTACTAGCTGCTCCTATATTTTCTGGGAAGAAGTCTAAGTAGGAATGCATCATGTGAATTTTTAGTGACATGTTCACCTCCATTTCCTGGAAGTTTTCCAACAATGTATCGATCAAGTATTTGTAGTTTCTCGATTTCCTGTTTTCTAAGGAATTGTCTATGATAGCTTTTACTGACAACCATGTTTGTCGCTTACGTTTATTTAAAATCTTTTCAAAATCGCCATCTAACATCAGTTTTTGGATTTGTGGTTTATCAAAAACTCCCTCCTCAATTTTTGAGTCACTAAGCTTAGGGAATTTCATTTTCGAAGAAGAAAACCTGCTTTTCCGCTTCTATTGATAGCTTTGATGTGAATTTTCACAATCTTAAGCTTTATATGTAATTCTTGTAGAAAGATCTTTTGAGGATCAACCAGTGGTTTTTGAGAAACGTTTACCTTTCTAGGTTTTAATGTCTTTCGCGCTGGCCAAAACATAACATTGTAATATTTGTCTTGTGCTCTGCTGTCCCAGGTGCATAGAAAGCAACAATGTTTTATGTAACCAGATTGCAATCAAAGAAAAATTCCTTTTACTTTGAAATCACCACAGATAAACTTTTCATGTAGCCCGTAATCTATTCCGTCAGTTAAAAGTTTCATGAGTTCCTAGCACTTTTTCATGTTGGTGACATGAGCAATGGGTACTGATGGATATTCGTTTCCTCTGTGCATTAGAACAGCTTTCAAACTGCATTTGTTCGAATCAATAAATGAACGCAAATTCTCTGGTTGATATTCATGACCAATGGCCTTTATTAGTCGATTTCGATAACGAGAAATTCTTACATTTCTTTCAAGCAAATTTTTTTTTAGTCCAGAGAACAATAATTGAGCCTCATCTTCAGATAAATTTAGATCTCTCATCAAATCATTTAATTCATTTCGATCAAATAATTGTGGTAAGTTTCTGGTCGGATCATGTTCTATAGTTTGATTTTTATCAGAATAAGTGATTTCTTCAGCTTTGCGTTTTATAGAATTAACCGGGAGATACTCTTTACGGTCAAAAACAGCTCTTGTCACAGAAGAAACATTAAGGTAAATTATGAAGTCCTTGCATCTCGATGAGTAGCCATTAACATTTGTCAAACAGAAGTAACAATTATTGATATAGTGCAGAGGTTCTCTCCAAGAAGTAGGGGAAAAAAAAGTAAAGATATGATTGAAATCACCTCGATATACTGACCTCAATGAAATGGCACAAGTCGAGCAGCAACTGTTTGGTATCCAATCTTTTTCTCCATTTTCCGCCTTAATCTGAAAAAAAATCTCGTAACCTTCTCGCATTGTAGGAGAAATTTTTTGTCTCTGCTTATGTGGAACAAAAACTCCACGAACGTAGCAGAAGCTATGGAGATGATTTTTGCAACTACGCTCCATTTTACTATTGTTGCAAAATGAGTGTAGAATTATAGCTCACAATTAGCGCTAACTAATTGGGGTTTAATAGGAATGAGTTCCAGTCCTAGAGTATAGGTAGCATACATGTGACCCGCAGAGGCCTAGCATGAAATGAAAACAGCACAAAGTACGATACGCAGAAAAGCTCAGAGCTGCTGCATGTGACATAGTAAAGGAGAGTTGCGCATGCGCTATAGTAGAGTGAGTAGCGCATGCGCTATGTACACTTTTCCCCAACCGATCCTTTGGCAAATTGGCAACCGTTAGATTTGGGATTGAAAAATGCATCGAAATCATACATTGATTTTTATTTTTAAAAATATTCACAACATTCTATCTTCTGATTTGTGATTTTTCAAAAAAAATTTTGATCAAAAAAATCTCGAAAACCTGACGTGCTGCAGAAAAATGGAAGCCAGATTCAGATTCATCACAAAAAACTTCTATGAAAATGACATACCTTATTTTATGAGCACATAGGTAACATTTTGTTTACCAGTGTTATCTTTCAAAATCGTTGAAAAACTTCAAAAATTTTTCATTAATGGCTTTAAACATCCACATTATTTTTTCAAATTTCTTGAATTATTTTTAAATTTGTTTAAAAGTTCCTAATGTCTTTTTAAATAATTCGAATTAACATTTTTAAAAATTCTGCAAAATTAGAAAAATTGCCTGAAAATCTTCCAGATTCTTTAATGAAAGTGTGGAAAATCTTTTTAAATAGACTCTTCAAATACATTTGGTAAAATACATAAAAAATAATTTAAAATTATCTCAGAGATACTTAAAAAAAATTATTTTCTTGAAACCTTTCAAAATTTCAAGAAGCTTCTAGATTTGTTGTCTGCAATATTTTTAAATCTACATTTTGTTTAAAATTTTTTTACATATTTTTAAGCTTGAAATTATTATATCTTTCCAAAACTTTTAAACATTATTTGAAATGTTAAGAAATGTTAAAAAATATTTTCTTAAAATTAATTTTTTTTGGTATGGTAAGTAATGGAGGTCCACTAAGCCCTTGGGGGACATATTATAAATAAAGAAATTAATTTGAAAAATAAAAAGTCAATAAAAATTTTGCGCAGAATCTTAAGAAATTTTTTTCATTATCTATAAACCCTTTAAAATCTTTAAAACACATCGAAAATTGATTTCAATGTATTTAAAAATCTGCACTTTGTTTAAAATTTGTTAAAATCTGTGCAGATTTTCCAATAGTTTTTTGAATGCTTTTAAATTTTTTTTAAACTTCGAAATATCTTTTGAAATTATTCAAAGTTTTTCTAAAATTTTTCTAAGCCCTGCAAAATGACAAAAATTATTTAAAAATTTTCAGGATTCTTTTTCGACAAATTTTAAAATCTTTAAAGTTTAAAATTATCTTTTTAAATAAAACCTAAATAATTAATTTAGATATTCTAAGTTTTTGTCCATTATTTCATTTTTTTCATCTCTTTTAAAGAGTGGAAAAGTTGGCAGATTATTGGGATTCGCTGTGCTGCAATGCGCCATCTATTTTCTTAATAAGGCCAAAATGTGAACTCGCGAAACTAGGTACGATTCCTAAGATGCTTTTTGATTTGGGCTTGAAAACAGTTTTGTTATTATTTGTTTTTTTTAGCTATTAGTTAATGAAAACAAATAAGATTTATCGAAAACTAAGTGTCACATGTGGGATTTTCATCTTATACCGTAAAAAACACGTTTTATGTTAAAACTGTATTTGCAACAAAAAAAAACAATTATTTAAGTATGTTACATAAGTTTCAATACGTTATAAGCTTGAATTAATTTACCTGTACGGTAAAAATTATAATTTTAGATTTTTTGAGAAAATTCAAAAAGTTATTGTTGAAATCTTATAAGGTGTTTAAAGTGCACCATTTTTCTTTTTTTGACATTTTTACATGTCGTGCATTTTTTGGCTAATAATGTTCATTTTTATTTATTTTTTCAAATTTTGTGAAAGCTGTGACTCCGATAATTTTTTGTACGAAAAAAAGTTGTAAATATAAATCGTTTGTCTTTTGAATTACTGTTAATAACCGCACATAGAATTATTAAATCTTTAAAAAAGTAATTTCAACTATTTCAAAAATGTATTGCTTGTTTTTAAAAAAGACATTTAAATTACTTTTTTTGTCACTGTTCCTACTTTTATAAGCCGTTCTTTTTCTTAAGGTTATGTATGGGGTAAAGAGTCCTTACTGGGGTGTAAAGGTAACTTTAATATTTTTTTCACACGTTCAAGTACATTTAAAAAATTTGACGTCCTTCAATCTCTTCCAGCAATAAATATTTTAGAATTCAATTAAACTGAATGCAACTTATCCAAATTAAAATATTTCTCTAGAGCCGATTAGAAAATTATGTACAATTAATTTTAATGATTTCCAAAGAAAGTTATAACCTTTGCACTGCGTACAAGTATAAGTCAGTCAAACAACCAAATTGAAATTTAGGCTTAAAAATATTATTAAAGAATTCTGTAAGTATGTTTGCAAGGTTCAAACTTGTGAGAAAGAAGATGATTACCAGCTTTCACTTAAGCATCTGAAACATCACATTTCTCAGGTTACATCCGTACAATTTCCTTTTCCTAACTGCAGTTCTAAGGAAAAGTATAGCCTTGTTAATTTGTTCACGGGTCATCTATTCTTGTATTACAGTAAAATAGAGGTGCAGACGGGTACTTTGTCAAGTACTTCCGATACCACCGCAAAATGGGATCTAGAAGTGATGGAGGATGAATTCCACGACATGCAGCCCTTACCAGAAGCAGCATGTATCTTCGAGAGGTAGCAGAGTGATTTGTATTTACAAAATGTGTCTGACTTATTTTCTGAATTAGAAACACAGTTCATGGTTCCTGCTAGTACTAATCAATACCTCGTCCAAGAGTTACAATACACGGAAAAACAAGGTGTAGACGCAAAACAGCATGTATTGCAGCAGATCTTATTGAAAGAAGAAATTCCACTTCTTAATATATTCAAGATTAACCAAAGATTAATAAAGAAAAATCATGTCTCACAGTTACAATATACTTAACCTTGATTGCAAACGAAAAAAGTTCTATCGGGAGTACTTTGAAGCTGTTAACCCCATGAGTGTAGCGCAAGGGAGATATAACATGGTTACAGTGTACCTTAGCGTGGGTAATCTTACAGATTACATTCGCTACCACATCAACTCCTTTTAGCTTGTTGCATTGTGTAAAGAAAAATTTTTTGACCAGGATAAAGTGTATGATATACTCATAAAACGTGTAAAACAAATTTTAATGAAAGGAATGAAAATTGCACCTTAAAGGGTCAAAGGGACCGTAATATTTATTGCCGGAGATAATCTAGGTAATCATCAATTAGGTGACTACAGAGAAAACTTTAGTAAAGCGAAGTTTTTTCGTAGGTTTTGCCTAATTAAAAGAGGTGTTACCTTTTTTAAGCCAAAATTAGATAAGCACCATAGCTGTAGACACAAAACAGATGATGCTGTTCTTAATAATAAAAAGAAGGTTGTTTAGCACATTGCCTAAGGTTGAAGAAATAGATGCAGAGAACGATGATGCGGAAGACCATATTACATATGACTCGAACAAGTCATTTGATAATGATGAGCTCTCTAGTACGAGTTTAAATGAAGAAACGGTAGAAAATTTATGTTTTTGCAAAAGTTACCGAAAAAGAAATGTCCAAAAATATCAGGGGGCACTTTCACATATTGTTCTAGGCAATAACTACCAGGGTATAAAGTTAAATTCTGCATTCAATAAGCTCAATTATTATGACGTATGTATGCCTCGGCTTTGGGCGTGTTGTGACCATGATCTTTTAGAAGGTGTAGTTGCTGCGGATGTTGCACTTTTAATAAATACTTCATTGAACAGGGGTGATTTACTTACTCTGATTTTAACCACAGAATTAGAAGCTTCAAGTATTCAAAGAGTGATGTGCGGAATAAGCCGGTAAGATTAGCAGATAAATGCACAAAACTACCCAATGGCGCATGAAAAATCTGGACATTGTTGAGACTTCACCCCCTTATCATAGGAGATAAGACACTAAAGACTACTTTTGTGGTGAGATAAAAACATTTCAACTCCCAGAAATGAAGAAAATGGGCAGAAATTTCACTCTTTCCTTAGGAATTGCCATAGGCTGTCATCTACCAACAGTGAAGGTAATTGTTTTATCTTGAATGACAATTCTACAAATTTTAATTATTACCGAAAAAGGTAAAGAAGCACGACCGATAACATTTTTTAATTTACTAGGAGAAATATTTTTTTTCATTTTCAGACAATAGATATCTTTTTTCTGTTTCATTTTACTTAGCTATACTGACAATACAAACATCGGTTACTGAAAGAAAAGCACTGCTATCGTTTGCTTGTACCAAACTGACCAATAAAATGATAGAAAAATTGGATAGAGGGAAGATATTATCACTTACAGAAAGCAGAGATCTACAAAAAATTTTCGGAAAGCATATGGTTGTAAACCTAAAAGATTACACAAAAAAGACGGCAGGTAGTCTCGTAAAGCTCTTTGCAGCCAAATATTCCAAAGCTTTGAAAAACATGTATGCGAATTCGGATACGTTAGGTGACGGAACTGAGGCATGTATAGTTAGGCTCCACGATATTATTTACTGTAAAAATACATTTGCAGAAAAACACAAAAAAAGACAGCTGGTTCCAGAGAAAACCGGGAAAATAAGGCGGGAAATGCATTTATCCATGTGGAAGACAGATTTTATGACGAATACGGTTCTGTGGCTTACGAGGTAGCTCTTCTTGATGGCGAGACACTGAAAAGTCAACAGAACAAATGGTTAGAGCTGCTTGGGATGAGAGACGCTACTAATAATTCCGACATGGTTGATGGAAGGAGGACTGCTGACGCTGACATAGCAGAGCTTATAAATACTACACATTTGACGAAACGGAAGAATATCATTGACAGAAAAGATCCAATCAAAGATGTTCTTTGCATGTGGGCGGCATGTTAAAAATGTTAAATATTTTTTTTCTCACAACTCTCTTTTGTTTTTAAGAAACATAAAAAAGTGTGGAGAGAACAAATTTCGTCCGAAGGTCTGATCCCATTTTCTATTTTGCAGTTCGAAATCAGAAAGAATAGTTGAGTTTCGAATAGGAAAAAAAGCCAGAGAGAGGATGAAAGTAATCATCGCTGCCACAGCGGACGCTTTGAAAAATCTAAGGAAAGAAACGCCAAAACTAATAGCATTATCCTGGTTACTTTCTCTCTACTTCCTTTAAGAAGAAAAGGAAATACCTCGTCTTGTTTTGGTAAGTGCATAAAAAAAAAACTAATTTACTTTAACTGTTGTTTTTAGGGTTAACTCACAAAACCTATAGTGATTTTTTTTAAGGATATATCGTCAATGGTGAAAGTACTGGTTGCGGGGAACAGAAATAGTCCAGTGCTTCTAATTAAAGCTTACGCTTTTTCACTTAGGATTTATGTGATAATTCAACTCGGTTATTTTTAATTTAAATACTTTTTATCAGATACTTATTATTTTATCTTATTGCAGGACAGTCCCTCTTTGTTGACAACACCACGTGCCTGGTATTTGCGAAAGGCGATACAATATATATAACTCATTTATCTAAGTAACATAAATGTGATATAAAATAATAAATTAGATGGTTTCCGAACTACTTCAGATGAATGAAAGAATCTGGGTGATGTCCGAGATCCTTTATTAGCATTTGTCAATGCTTTTAGAGTCCATACGCTCTCCTTATCAAGGCAGTCAAAATATGTTGTAAAAATCATTTCAGAGTCCTGCTTCAAAAAATATGTGTGAGAATCATAATCTCATTCTCTCTTTATCGATGTTCAGATTAATTGCATTTTGCTCGAATTTAATTATGCTTAAAGATTAGTGAGCTTATAATAATTGATGATCAAAGTAAACCTTCAATTATTAAACTGTTATAAAGTAATAAGAACCAGTAAATTTTTTTTAAGCAGTCAAAACTAGCATTTTACTTAATTTTGATACACTTCGAATCTAAAAATCGACAAAAAAAAGGAAGGATATGATTCTCTTACATATTTTTTTAAGTTTAAGTTGAGATAACAAACAAAATATCTGAGTTCTTAGGGTATACTCAAATTCACTTGGTTTGAAAACAGGAGTCAAAGTAAGATATAAAAAACTGGGGTTTTCCATTTTTCTCAAAAGCTATTCATTTCAGAAAAAATATACTTATGACGCACTATGGCTACTATTTCCGTTCGATTTGACTAAAATGATATATTAATTCAAAAGAAGAACGAATTTCGCATTGGGCCAAAAAATAGTGCTTATTGAAATTCCTCCTTCGAATTTAATCAAACGTAATATTACTTTTTTTATTTCATTGTTCGTAATGATTAAAAGCTTAAAATAAAATACATAATAATTAAAAACTTTTGAAAATATTACCTAAATATTTTATTTCTGCGAACAATAACTTATTCTAAACCCAGCCGGAGGTATTATGACCGTGAAGGATTCCGGGACTCGTCAAACGACAAGTTCGATGAAAATTTATTAGGGCCTGTTTGACCTAGCTTTTGACTGACACTGCTGGCACTTAAGACAGCCAATGGCTTCAATCTAATAAAAAACCTGCACTGCAGCAAAAAATATAAACAGCAACAGAAGCGCAGGAGCTTGGATAATAAGAAGTATGGAAATGGAAAAAGCAAGAGTTTTATGCCATAATATGGATATTTCCAAAGTAATTTTCAACATCTATGTGATGAAAACTATTTAAATAAACAACACAAGGATTTTAGAATAATCAAAAAATCTCTTTTTCTATGAATTCTCTACTTACCTTTACCATGTGAATTTCTTGTTCTCTAATAGTAAAAAGAGGCTAGAAACGAGCGAGCTACACTTACCCTCATATTTGGGTAATAGTTTTTTTTAGTTCAAGACAAGAAAAGGTATATAATTCAGGTTCAACCATGAAGTTTAACACCTAGGTTGAATAAAGAAGTTTTATGGCCAGTCTTATACAAATTTGGTTATATTTAGAAGATTGGACATTTTTTTGCCTTCCAATACACAAAAATTCTTTTTATAATTTCCATATGATCCACAGATCTTTGAAGAAAAAAAAGACGGTATAGTGGAGAGAAAATAGACTAAAGACATTTTGTCAGTTATTCTGATGTGAATTACAAGCTAGATTTCATTATAACATAAGACAAAAATATAAATTGTGGCCTCGAGTTCAAATACTGCGACGCGGAAAACATTCAAATGTCATGCTTATATATTGTAATTGGTAGCTTTTAGCTACTCAAGGTTTTTATTGGACAATTCTTATGATTGTTTAAATTAATTAGGCAAGAGATAGGTTTCGCATGCAGATAAAAATAAAATTTAGGTTAATGTACTAGGTCTTATTATTTAAGAAAAGCCTATTCTGCTCTAACTTCACAATTAATTTCTATGCCCTTAGCTAAACTTGCTTTGATCCTTCATAAATTCATTAATTTCTAATTATTGCTTTGGTCTTTTACAAGAATCAATTGAATCATTATTTTATCCTCGCTTTGCTTACTATTCTAGCTTTATACTTCGAATATGATTTTATCTGATAAACTTCGCACGTGAAGTGACAACAAGTTCTTTATTCTTTTTATGTAACTTTTAACATAAGTCTCTCGCTATTTTTCTTATAACAAGTAGTACATTTCTATATGAACATAAAATGCTCAATTTATTTTACTATAACTTCTCTTTTCAGAGGTGTTGAATTTATATCTTTAAATTCTGGGTATTCCTAGGGCAACGACCTCTTGTTCTATTGCATTAATTACTTAGTAGAATTTAATCTTTTATAATCGTATTCAAAACAAAACAATGTCTATTCAGTATTCATAATTATCCTCATCTCTAATAATCGTTTTATTACTCTTTTTATTTTTAATCTTTAATCAGGTAGAAGATAGTTAGTCTCACTAAGTATACTTTCAATGATATCGCTTGTATCAAGTGGGCCTAAGTTGAGTTCACTCTCGAGCTACAGGTACCTTTCTACCTACTTGCTTAAAAAAATAGAAAAGGTATTTCGGAAATCAAACACAATTTTCTTAGATATTTCTAGTTTTGAGAGGTTTTCTCTCTGCAATTCTTTTATTTTCTCGTAAATCCCGTATAATATTCTCGGGATAAATTCTTAAGTCTGGTGTGAAGCGTTGAGCCTTTTTGCATATGAGAGCTTATATTACATGTTATCTTTTGACCAACAAACGCCTCTAGGATGCTCTCTTACTTGCATCTTGCATTGTCAGCGATATGTGTCCGCGGAATAATACACAGTACCTACGTTATCGTCAGGACCGTTGCAACAAAAAGTTAGTTATAGTTCTAACAAGCGAACCGGCTGATCGTACTGCTTAATACAGCAGTCAGGCATTTTGTGTAGAGTTTTATTATTTAATAAAGTAAGAAATAGAAATGGTTAATTTTCATGTCTAAAAAAATAAAGAAACCCAAATACAGTTATTTACGACATAAATTGGTGTTAGGAGTGAAAAATATTCAATAAAAGATATCCCATAGTGTACGAATACACTTAAATAAATAATTTAATCAAACCGCTTAAATTAGATAGGCTTAAAGGGATATTGCTGAATTTAGTAGGGTTGTTAGTGACTCCTTGCTGTAAAGGCTAAAAGCAGATTACGGATATCCATCCAGGACCGAGGATAAATAAATCTTTAATTCAGTGAAGCAATTTTGGATCTAGATCGAAAAAGGAAAAGGAAAAAAAGTATTTCAATATTCCAAAAATAGTGTTTAATAACGTTTTTCTACGAGCTCGTATAAGGCTAGAGTAACGTGCCTAGACCTTTCGTTAAGAACCGAAAACCTGATTTATGATCTTCGTTCATTGACGAAGTACGGTGACTTTAAAACATTGTTCTTAGATAATTGGAAATTTTAAAAATAAAACTGGCGTGGTTTAATTATAGATAAATGAAGGCGCATATGAATTTTTCGGAATCCGAGCCGTCAACGACAATCACCAAGATTTTAGAATACAAAAAAATTTTTTATACCGCGAAAAAAATTTCACAAGCAAACTCTTTTTCTAGAACCTCTTATCCTTATGATCTTATGCAATAAATCCTATCCAAATTAGAAAGAATGAAGATTAGACTCAATGCTTTGGAAGATTACAGAAGTAGCATTGCTCCGTCAAATATTCTAGAGGATCAAGAAATAAGCGATGCCGAGCACGAAAACCTTACAACCGAAGTTGAATATGATTTTGTTAAAACCTTAAAATTAGTTTGTAAATTAAAAGGGACAGAAGTTGAAAATTTTATTTAATTAATTAAGAGAGCAAAGAAAACTGAGAAAAATGAACGTGGAATTCTGTTAGATGCAATTATTGCACAAAAATTAACACACCGTGCAGCAGGATGCGTTCGCGTAGACAGAGTGGATACGTACAAGATGTACAAACGTACAGAAAACGTACGTTACAAAAACAACGCGATTTAGCATTTATGGGACGATTCGAAGGTTTAGATAGTTTTATATCAAGATTCATGAAAATTAAAAATAAAATACGACAATTTATTGATAATATGAATGCTCAGCCAACTGAAATAAATTTACGGCACGATATCGAAACGGAAAATTCAGTGAAATCATTTTTACGAGGATTACGCCAAGAATACGAAATTAGGATTCGTCCACAAAATCCGAAAACTCTGAATGAGGATTTTAACATAGCGTCAGAAGTAGAAATTGGGTTACGTGAAAGAAAAAGGTACTGACAACATATTAGTGATAACCAAAATCGAAAACTCTGTCGGGAAGAGACTTTAAATGAAATATTGAAAATTAAAGACTTAGAACTATTTGTAACTACTGTAAAATTTCGGGACATCACAAAAATTAATGTTACTCTAAACAAGAGGGTTTTTCTCCAAAAAAAGCACCTCAAAATTTTCAGTCAACTGCCTCATCAAGCAGACCTCCAGACCAAGTGCACTGGCACTAGGTGAATTTAGAAAGGGAACATCCGTCGACGCTGACGGACGACCTATTACAAAACCAAGACACCGACCAGATGCTCGATATGTTCAATTAAAATTCTATAAACTAGAACAAGGAAAATTCATGATAGATGAAGACGCGAATAAGAAAATTATAAAAGAATCTATGTTAAAAGGAAGATATTTTAAAAGATATGAAACAATAAGAATTACCAACATCAATAATGAACCAGTATGAGCAAAATACGCGTTTGATCTAAAAATTTACAATAAACTATGCACAATTTAAGCTGTGGAGGACAACATGGCATTTCCGGCATCGGGAATACTAGGTATAAACTTTTTATCAGAATTGGAATTCGCGGTCAATTTCAAAAAAGAAATTATGAGAATAGAACCAAAAATATTGCATGTTGTTGAACAAATTGAATTGCAAAATAAATTATTATTTGTCAACTTTCTAGAAGGACTCGCGATAATAACACATTTAAAGGATGGAGAACCATTGATTATTGAAAATGAATTAAAGTTTGAAATTAGTATGAAGTTAACAAAAAATGGTAACAAAATGCTGTTACGTGTTTTTCAAATGTCAAAAAAAGAATATAACCCAGAAACAATTTAAGAGCTCTTGTCAAAAACTCGGTTTTCACATATAAAAAAGGAAAAAAAAAATTAGGAGATTATTACTTCGTATAATGATATTTTTCCATTGAAAGATGATCCCCTACCACTAACAAATTAACCCAACACGAAATTCGCCTTGATAACGACGATCCTATTTATACCAAACAATATCGTTACCCACAAATGCTTCAAGAGGAAACTAAAACACAAATGAAAGGTATGCTTCGATCAGGGATCATAAAGGATTCAATTACACCGCGGAATTCGCCACTGTGGGAAGGACGTAGAAAAAAAGGCGCATCTGGAAAAGTCAAATGGCGCCTTGTTATAGAATATAGGAAATTAAACAAAAAGACTATAACTCACAATTACCCGTTACCAATAATCGATGAAATAATAGATTAGTTAGGGAATTCTAAATACTTTTCTGCTTTTGATCTCGCGAGTGGATTCCATCAAATAGGAATGCACCCTAAAGATCGAAAAAAGACAGCCTTTAGGACAACAGACGGACACGATAAATATACCAGAATGCCTTTTGGACTAAAAAATGCACCTCCAACTTTCCAGCGGATGATGAACAATGGATTAAGAGGTTTGATAGGAAACGGATGTTTATTTATAGGAACGACATTGTCGTTTACGGGGAAACATTAAAAGAACACAGCGATAATCTCAAAACATTATTTTAACGTTTGAGGCAAATTAGTCTCAAATTACAATTCGATAAGTGCGAGTATCTGAGGCCAGAACTCGAATACTCAGGGCATGTTATAACTGCTGAGGGAATAAAACTTCACCCTGACAGAATTGCCAAAGGAGAAAATTACCGCGAACCGTGAAATGAAAAAGAAATAAAACAATTTTGAGGATTTGTTGACTATTATAGAAAATTTATTAAAACCTTTTTAGCGATTGCTAAGCCTTTGACTAAATTACTCAAAGCAAATGTAACGTTCGAATTTGGACAAGCAGAAAAGTATGCCTTTGACAAACTAAAAAATTGCTTGATCACAGCTCCTGTATTAACAAATCCGGAATACATTAAGAATTTATTTCAACAGCCGATGCATCCAATTACGCTATTGCAGCAATACTATCACAAGGTCCTATTGGCGCGGATAGGCCTCTCATATATGCGTCAAGAAATTTGAATTAAAGTAAAGTCAATTTTACAACGACCGAGAAGGAATCGCTCGCGATTGTGGCGGCAACGAAACACTATCGTCAGTATCTGTATGGGAGAAACTTTAAAATCATAGCAGATCATAAACCTTTAATATGGCTTATGAATATAAAAGACCCGTGCTCAAGACTTATGAGATGGAGACTTAAATTACTGTAATGCGAATTCACAATAATTTATAAAAAAGAAAAGTTAAATACTAACCCGGATGCCTTATTTAGAGTAAAATATGAAAACAGGAACAAAATACATATTATGAAAAGTATGGACGCTGACGAACTTATAAGTGAAGGTTCTTGTGATGAAGGCAGAAGTCAGGCGGAGAAAGTTAATAAATTTAACTTTCCGAATAAGGTTAACGAAAAAGCACAAAAAATATTTAAACATCATTAGATAATACTTACTCAAGAATACAGACCTAAGAGAATAAAAGAAATTCACGTGGCACAGATACTGCCAAAAGATGATAAATTATACATTGTACCAAAGAAGAGTCCTTCGGACACCGCTAAATTTTTTAAGATCGATCTCATAGACACCGACAAAGTGCGAATTATAACAGAAGATATTTACAAACGAGAAATACTACAACTAGTCAACAACAACTAGGATGGAAAAAAAATTAACGTATTCATGTACCGACCTCTTGTGTATTTTAATAAGCAAAAAGTAATGAGAGAAGCTCACGAAGGAATTCTAGGCGGACATTATGCTTTTGGAAAAACACTCCAAAAAATTAAAAAGCGACACGAATGGCCCAACATGACGAAAGAGGTGGAGGGGTACATAAAGCACTGTGACACTTGTCAACGAAATAAGAATATACATAAGCGAACTTACCAATATACTACATCAGATATTTTAATAAACCAAACGAAATAATTTCAATTGATCTTATAGAACCCTATGACACTACGGAAAAGGGAAATAGATACAGTTTAGTAATTCAAGATTACTTGACGAGATTTCTGACTATCGAACCGTTACCAGACAAATCTTCGGCAGCAGTAGTACAAGCACTGTGGACTACGTTTTTAAGGATTCACGCCAAAAAAAAATTATTTTAACCGCCAACGGGACATAATTCGCATCACGGGAATTTAGTGAGTTAATGACAAAATAAACAATAAAACATAGTTTTGCGTTTAATTATCACCCCAAAGCAACGTGGAAAATAAAAGGTCACATGCGATTTTAAAAAAATTCATCAGATATTACGCAATTGAAAATGAATGGGATAACACTTTATCATATACAATGTTGACGTATAATTGCAATGTCAACCGACAAGCAGGTTACACACTGTATGAGTTACAAATGGAAAGGAAACCTTATACTATTTTCAATGGGAACATGGACACTAGGGATTTAGAAGATATAATCAAAACTCAACGTGTCATAACAGAAAACAAATTGGCAAATGCTCTAGAGAGAATAGAGTCACACAAAAATCAAAACATTGAGCCACTTCCTAAACCTTTACCCACGATCACAGGAATGACCTAGTCCTTATCCGAAACTTCTATTCCAAATCATTTGACGAATTGCGGAAAGGACCTTATAGCGTACTAAATAAAACAAATCGAGTGAGCTTTGAAATAAAAATAGCGTTAGACCGTAAATTATATCATAGGTCTTGTGCACCCGGAGGACACGGAGCGACCCAAGGACAACCGCCTTCTGCATTTTCCCCGCAAGTGTCTTAGCATTTTGTTGACACGCCGGGATGCTTACCAGGCTATTAACCAGTGAAAGCTTAGCACCTCTAAGAGCGCCGATGATCACGACAATTACTTAAACAGAATATTCCGGGTATAACCGTCGCAACTCCCTTATAAGCTCTTTATATCTCTCTTTCATTTCATTCTCCTTGGCTATGACGTTTTTGACAAATTGTGCCGCAAATTTGATAACGAACATGGTTCGCTTCTCAAAGTCAAGAAGAACTATGTCAGGCCTCGAGTGCGCAACAGAAACAGTTGTAGAGAATATGAAGTTTTAGTATATGCGGCACTTTTTATTCTCGACAATTGACTCTATTTCCTTGAGAGCGTTTAGCGGAGCGGTATTAGGGCTGATGCTGTAAGAGTGACATAGATGGTAATAAAGCACTTTTAGTGCCGCATTGTGCCTTTGGATGCAGGACGTTCCCGCATGAGTTGGACAATTAAATAGTATGTGTCCTAGATGCTCGGGGTGTGCATGACACGCTCTGCAGCTGTCATCAGGAATGTTTTGGCTCGAAATATGGCAACGGTATGCTAAAGTGGAAATGATACTGTTTTGAAATGCCAAAATAAAACACTTCGTACCCCATTTCAATCCGGGTGATTTAAGAAAAGCAAACGTTAACTCATACGGCATCGACTGCTCCTTCACAATTCTGTGGAAGATGCCCTGCATCTTCTTGTCGAGGAGCTGTTCACGGAACTCCTCTTCCGCTGCTTTGTACAGAAACGCTCCTTTGACAACTTCTTCGTGTTCCCTGACCATTTTTAGAAAAGGGTCTCGTCCGTTTGCGGCTATAT
>JAUELO010222747.1:0-15935 GCA_032357855.1 Amphibolips quercusostensackenii | reverse complement strand
TAAAGACGGTAAGAGTGGGGTTTGACGAGTTGACAGATTTTAGCTCCCAGAGCTCTTCCGTGGCCATCCCTGCTCTACTTATAAAAATATATAAGAAAAAAGTTAAAAAGATCCAAGATTGAATAATTATCTTAAATCTTTCAAAAGTCCTCAAGAAAATTCAAATTTTTATTTCGAAATCTTCAAAAATCTACATTTTGATTTAATTTTTCAAAAATATTTTTAAATTAATATTAGAAGTTTTATATAACTTTCAAATAAGTTTTGTAATTATTTGAATGTTTCCCTTTTTTTTAACCCTGCTAAATTAAAAAACTTTTTAAAAATCTTCTAGATTTTTTTCAGCAACTTTAAAAATATTATAAGATTTTGTGAATTTTTTTTTATGTATTTCTTAAAATCAATTTTTTCGAGAAAAAAATCATTAAAAATTTTTCTATGAATGTTAAGAAAAACTTTGTATTTTCACGAAAAGTTTAAAAATTCTTAAAAACCTTTCTAAGTTTTTGTTCGATACCTTTAAAAAACGGGTTTTTTAAAATTAATATATCTTCAATTGTTATTTATGAACCAGAGTTTCAATTATTCAATCACAAATTAAAATTTTTTTAATGATATAATTAAAATCGTGAAGTTCAAAGTTTAAACTGGGGATTCCTAAATTCTAAAGATTCAAGGCTTTCTTCTTTAAACAAATCAGTTTTGTATCGTTTAGTTTTAAATATTTGATTTGTGATTGTTTATTTTAAATGCAAAGTCATGTGTTGCTAAATTTAATATTAAAAAATGACTTTTTCTTAAAATAAAAAATTCAAAATTTAATTAAACTGCTTTTTTTAACTTATGAATAACACTCAATATTTAAATATTGATATGAGATCAGAAGTTAAAAAGGAATAACGTGAGATAAAATTTCTTTTAATTCACAATTGTTTGAGTTCTTTAAAAACGTATTGTAAAATTCTTGAATTCAAAATGTACGCTTAAAAATAAATAATAAATAAAATTAATGATTTTTGAAATTAAATATTTTAAGATTACACATCAAACTGAATCGACTTTCACAATTTTTGTCAAAAACGTCCTTGAAATTTTACAAGGTGGTACTATGAACTCTTTAAAAATTAGCTTTTTTAAACACCGTACATTTAGGTATTTTAAAAATGCAGTTCGTAGAATTTTACAATTTGTCAACAAAATTATGTTGTAATTTTTCTTTTTTTAACCAAAATAATAATTATATATGCTTTAAAGACAATTGCTCTTTTTTTAAGCATTACACGTGTTCCAAAAATTATCTTCATAAAACACAAAATCTGGTGTACATTTTTTTCCCGGGGGTATAATTACAGGAGGAAATTCAAGTTTCCGGAAATCAGATGTATTATAGTACAGTAAGTAAAGCCTTGAATGCGATAATGTGGAACAACAAAAATATGTTTTCTTGAATCTTTTTTTAAAATATAAGAATGTGAGTGTAAATTTAGATAACCTTTGCAGATGACATGCTTTTCTCTATAATGTATTTAACACTATACCACACCTGATAAAAAATATTTGGGCAGAAATTTCTTGTCATTAGGAAAACAGGTTTAAATGACTTTCAAATTTTTGAATCATCCGTAAAACTAGAATATAATTATCGACTGTTTTTCAGTATGATTTTAAGAAATTTAATAAATTTACAATTCTCTGGCTTATTCGTCGCAGAATTTTATTTTAATGTTTCTTCTGTTATTATAAAATTACAATGCATATACATATATAATAACATTATAATTTAACTGCAGAAAATTTAGAAAATACATCGAATATAATGGAAAAAAAAAGAAAAAATACAGAAAATTTTTAAGGATTTTTTATCCAGGATATCAGTGACATTTAAAAGATTCCAAAGGATTCAAACGGATTTCTAAAGAACTTGAGGGATCATATGAAGACAAATGAATTTTCAAGAATATATTTTTTTAAATTATTATGAACTTTAAAGGATGCAAAAAAATTGACAAATTTTCAAGAAATTTTTAGAAAATCTCAACAACAGACTAGGGGTTTCCTGAAGGATTTCAGGAAATTTCAAAGCTTCTGCGTATATGTATTAGGAACCCTTGAATTCTCTTGAAATACTCTCAAATTTCTGTTAACACTTCATTTTTTTTATCTTGTTTAATTTTTTTTTCTTATTTTAAAGTATATTGAGAATTAAAAAAAATTTCAATGATAATAAAAAAAAATTCTTAACTTAAAATAAGATGTAGATTTTTAAAGATTTCGAAATAAAATTTTCAACTTCTTCAAAGATTTTGGAAGTTTTCAAGATAGTAAAGAAATATGTTAAAATTCCTGAAAATATTTGATGTGATTTTTTTATTTTTAAACATTAATTATACAAGAATATTTTAAAGGAAGTGTCTACGCGTACGGAAAATACGGTCATGACATAACTTATCTAAAAATATTATAAAACATAAAGTTTCAAAAATTTTCAGAAACGAATCCCTAAGATTTAAAAATAATTTTAAGAATAATGCGGTTGAGTTGAAAAGATATCAGAAATTTTTCGAATTTTAAAAACATCAAAAATATTTTAAAACTTTAAAAGATTTCTGAACATTAAAAAATATTTCCAGATTCCTTCCAAGCGTTCAAAAAACTTTAATATCTTTTAAGCTACCCAAATTTTTCCTTAATTTTTATAAAAATTTTCAAATTAAAAAACATTTTCTTTGACATTTTATAGACACTTTTTCGGCACATTTGAAAACTTTAAGAATCTTTTTGAATTTTCGCGATAAACCTAGAAAAATAATACTTTTGTAGTCTTCATGGAAATGAACAGAAAAAAAATAATTATTCGAAATTTTTATTTTGGATTAAAAATTATAATTTTTCTTTAAATTATAATGTGTCTAAAATTTCCCTTCATTTTAGACTAAAGAATATTGTTTAGTTTGAAATTTTTGAAAATAATTTTTAGTTTCATTATAAATTATTATAATTAGAAGGTTTATTTATCTATTTGAAAATTTAATTACTAGGTTAAGAATTAACTTTTTTGTGGAAAATTAATATCTCTGGGTTTAACTTTTTCTTACTTTTCCTAAAAAACTCGTCTGTTCCAAAAAATATTTATTGTATTTTTGGCTACGAATACAGCTGGCTTAAAATTATTTTTTTTTAGTTAATAATTCAAATATATGATTTAAAATGACTTTCTTAGATGATTTCAACCCTTTTTTAGGCAATATTGTTAATTCTGCAGAATTTTCAAAAATTTGAGAAAAAATTTCAATTTCTTTATTGAGAAAAATCAATTTAAAGAAATATTTTTTAAAAATTGGCAGGTATTTTAAAAATTTTTCTAAATTTAAAAAATTTTTCACATATTTTTTAAAGTTTCCTAAGCAAAAAACAGTACTAAATTTTTTCGCAAAACTTAGAAAAAAATTAAATATACATGTAACCTTAAATCTAATCAACCTGACGAATTTCATTCTGTATAGAAAATTATTTTACTTTTCAAATAATTACAATTTGTCTACAATTTTTGTTATTTCATGACTACAAAAGTATTTTGGGTTAAAAATTTGTCTTTTTAGTTCAAAAATTAAGCTCTTTTTGGTCATAAATCTTATTTTTTCAAATTGTAAATTTTGGATTAAAAATGACAATCCTTTTTGATTGGGGATTTAACTATTTTGTTGAAAATTTGTCTTTTTGGATGAATTCAGCACTTTTTTAATTGAAATATGTTTAGTTTCTATATCAACTTAGTCAAAATTAATCTCTTTGGTTCGAAGTGTGTTTCTTTTCATACTTTTTCGTTAAAACTTTATTTGTGTATGAAAACAAGTGTTTTTCATACAGGAAAAAAATATTTCCAAATTGAAATATCGGCTATAAAAATAAAAAAATTTAAATAAAAAATTAAACTATTTTTTATAAATTTCGCCTCTCTTGTAAAATATTTAATATTTGTTGGTTTGAAAAAGAACTGTTTGAAAATTAATAATAATATAGATAACTGTTTTCTTGATTTTAAGATCCAGAAGCAGAAGCGAAAATCTATTAACTATGTCTACCAAAAATTAACATTTGTGTGCTTTTCCTTTTTTAGCGCTAACGTAGTCTAGTTTGAGAATAATAATAATTAAAATTCAGTTTGCTTTCAACCTTCAAATTTTTCAAAAATTCTTTCTTAAAAAATAATTCTGCGAAAGCGATATATATTTTTAAGACAATTTTACAAATCATGCAGTTATACGCAATGCTTATAATAAGATGTCCTAGTTTTTTTTACGCCTGTTTTTGATAATTGCAATGTCATGCACTTGAACCACTTTTTAGACTGTTGGCTCATAATTTTCAACAAAAATCTTGACACTATTAGGTTATTCTTTTTTTTCATTTTTTTTCATAGAACTCAAGAACCCTTTCGGAACGAAAACATTATGCAAAGGAAATTTAATTTCTGATAAGTGTCAAAGGGCTATTTTTTGAAAATATTTTAATTTTTGAACTCTAGGAAGCTCGACGACAATTTTGTATGCTTGGCATTTTATTATTTTTAGGAAAGCTCATTTTATCATACATGTAAAATAATTATTTATGATAAGAAATAACTGGATGGAAGTCCTGACAGAACATTCTTTCTCATTTTTTTTTCATTTTTTCTGCAATTATCTCTCATTTCCTATGTTCAAAAATGCAAAATGATATAATTTATTTAAACTAGTTTTGATTCTAAAATCCAAAGTGCACAGCAGTTTCCGTAAAAAAAATCGACAATAATTTCAAATTTTCTATAACAGAAGCAAAGCCGGATCGTTATTGCGGAATGTGAAGTAGTGGTAAATAAATATTTTTTCATCAATAACACAACTTTCTTTTTTTTCCACACTCGTCGTAAACTTGAAAGAAGACAAACAATTTCGTAAATTCAGATGAAACTGAATATTTAATACATAAGATATTTCAATAAAAAATATTTTAATATCTGACAGTAAAAAAAATTTTTAAGATACAGAATAAAATACATTTAGGACTCGTTTATCAAGAGGCTTGTTTATGGTGAGACTGGCTTATCGGAATATTCGGGACTCGTCTATCGAGCCGCTCGGTCGTTCCCCTAAGCCCCACTATTGAAGAGCCACGTGACGCCTCAACCAATTGGGATGAGCGCGGGACGCCCTCGATTATAAATATGCTGTGACCTCGGCTGACTCGATGGACCAATCAAATGCTCCCCCTTAAACGAGTTCCATTGGGTGGGAGGGAGCCCCTACCGCGTTCCGATAAACGAGACTTATTCGATTCGTAGTCGTTCCGATAAACAAGTCCCGACTGTATTACGAAAAAAGATTAATAGTTGCACACGATTCATCTGTAATCTACCGAAATATGACCCATACAAATACTGGGCCGGATTTTTCAATGTGACAAAAAAAAAAATAATTTTTTATGGGCAATATATTTATAATCTTTATATAGATCTTTTTTAAGAACATAATATTTGTCCATTCATCTTTTTTTGTATCTTACATAGCTTGACTGTAAAGTAAAGTTTTTAATTTTTAGTAATTTTTTTACGTACATAGAATTTTTAAACCTTGAAAAAAAATGGTTAACAAACTCTAGCTTTCTTTTTGGTCCCTAAAAGCGTGTGCCAAAGCACAATCCAATGATTCGAATTCAGAGGACCTCGAAACGTAGGGATTTAAAAAGTTCCGCATCAGTCAGTTTTCACAGTAAAAAAATACCTTCTCATTGTGATAAGAATCTAAACATTTAAAAAATTTATAAAAAATTCTGTCTTTCTATTCTTCACAATTATATATAAATAAAAAAATAATATTTTTGAAAAGTCTCTTAATTTAAAAAATTGAGAAATTAAAAGAGGCTAAATAATAGATAAGATTTAGAAAACTTTTCAAATATTGAAGCTGAAAACTTCTAGATTTTGACAATACTATTTAAGAAGCAAGTTTAATTTTGAAAAACACAATTCACTTAATCAAATATGCAAAAATAAATACATTATCAAGCAGAAAAACCGGTCAGTTTTTAATAAGAGAGGATAATTTTTCAACGAAATCATTAAATTTTCAACAAAATAATAAAATTAACTTTAACTTTAGTTTGGCGACTCTGTTAGGTTTTCCCTGACATTATTTTTCAATGTTTTCTTACATTTACTGTTCAGACTGTTATTAAGCTCTTGACGGTCACATTTTTTAAAAATTTTTATCAGATTTTATATTTCAAAGCCTACTACAGAAGAATGAACTTGTAAATTCTCTAGGTGTAAATATAATTTCAAGCAGTAATAATAATTTACTTAACCTTTTTCCCTTCCCCCCGTTCATCCAACATTACTTTCCCGCTTACCGCGCTTCAGTGATTTTTTGACTATGTTACTCTTTGGAGGGTGAAGGAAGGGGGGCAGGTGAGACAAAACTACGAGTTTCAATGAGACGATAAGGTGGGGGGAGGGGGGTAAAAATAACCTAAAATTGATAAAGTTGTTTATAAACGATCCCTAATGTATTTATTTATTAATACATTGATAAATAATTTAATTTTCTCCAATTAATTCGCTATATAGAACTTTTTACAGATATTATTTACTAATTTTTTCAATTTCGTTATAAATTATTTATTTAGTTTTGTGATGATATAAAATTGTGATCTTGAAGGAATGTTGTGCTTGAATTCCTGAGTCACTTAATAAACGAATTTGTTTCTGCCATGACTTTACGAAACAGAAAAAATGCTTAATAATTTAGGCCGCTAAATGAGATAGCGATTAGTATATATAGACCGACACATTTTTATAAATATTCAGTTGTTGTGCTTACCTTGGCGATTTTTTCAAAACTCATTTGTAAGTAGAACAATATATTTTTAACATAAAGCAATCGCAGTATATTTTTTCTGTAAATAATTATTCAAATTAAAATTTTATTTTTTTTCACAGATTTCAAGACAATCTCTTTAATGCTCCTGTAATTTAAACAATTTTAAAAAACTCAATTATTTTAAAAATATATTAAGAAGCTGGGAAGTAAAAATAAATTGAGAATAATTTTAATCTTCAAAAACGGGAAACAAAATGTAGATTTTTGACGGTTTGGAAAAAAAAAGCTTTTGAAAAATTTTGAGAAGTTTCGAAAAAAAGGCTTTAAATTTGTGAAAAATTTTGAATGCGTTTTTTTTTTATTTTATGAAGAAGTATAAAAAAAAATTATAAATATTTCAACACATTTTAAATGATTTCTGAAAGTGCCGAGCAAAAATCTGGAAGATTTCAAGCCAATTTTTTGTAATAAAAGATTTTTAAAAAATTTTAACAAAACTTGATATATTCTGAAAATTATTTAGAAGATTTTAAATTGTTAAAATATTATCAGTGAAATTAAATTACTTCAAAAAATATATGTATTCTGCAGAAGTTTCCAAAAAATTTGGAAATAATTTTAATCTTAAAAAAATTTCCAAAATTTAAAAAAAATGGCAGATTATTGAAAATTTAGAAAAAGAAAAGCTTTGGAAAAATTCGCAATGTTTCAAGGAAACACATCACATTTTCCCAAGATTCGTGGGAGAATATAAAATGATTTTTTTATTTTGAAAAGGGAATCTTAACAGAAGATGAAGAAAGATTTCAACACATTTTTGAGGATTTTTAAAACTGCTTGCAAAAAATCTGGAATTTCTCTATTCGTATAAGATTTTTCCAAAATTTTGGTCAAAATTTGAAATATTTTAAAAGATATTTAAATTTTTTGAAAAATTCTAAAAATAATATACACTTAAAAACATTTCAAAAAACTTGAAACAAAATGTAGATTTTTGAAGATTGCAACAAATTTAAAAAACAGTATAAGTCTCTGAGGATTTCGAAATTTCTGATGATTCCTAGGGAAATTCAAAATTATTTTTTTTTATTTTGAGAAAGAGATTTCAGGAAAAAACGAAAATAGGTTTCAGTACATTTTACCTAATTTTTGAAAATATTGAAGAATAATGTAGAAGATTTGAAGGCAATTTTGTTTTCATCTAAAAAAATCTCTCCAAAATTTTAAGTGGAATTCGAAATATTTTCAAAGATATTAAGAAATTTTAAAAAATTATAAAAATAATACAAATTTAAAAAATATTGAAAAATTCAATTCCACATGTAGATTTATCTAAGATTTCGAAAGAAAAAAGCTTTTCAAAAATTTTAAAAGGTTACAAGAGAATATAAATTTTTAAAAGATTTTTGGGAAAATTTCAAACATTTTTTTTGTAATGAAATTGTAAGAGGAAATAAAAAAAGGTTCCAACACATTTTTGAAGACTCTCAAAATTGTAAAAAAAATAATATTAAAGATTTTGAGACAATTTTTTTATTCAAAAAAAATTTCTTTACAATTTTAAAGCATATTTAGAAATTTGTGAAAAATTCCAAAAATATTTAAACCAAACTGTAGATTTTTAAAGATTACAACAAAAAAAACATAGAGTAGACTTCTGAAGATTTCGTAATTTCTTATGATTCCTGGGAAGATTTCAAATAATTCATTTTGTAAAGGAATTGTAAAAGAAAATACAAAAGGATCTTAACACATTTTTAAAGATTTCAATAAAAAGAAGCTTTTAAAGCATTATGAAATATTTCAAAACAATACAAAATTTTCGTAAGATTCCTGGAAAAATTTCAAATATTTTTTTTCAATTTGAAAAGTGAATTTTAATTAAAAATTGAAAAAGATTTTAACACATTTTTGAGGACTTCTAAAATTGCTTGCAAAAAATATGGAAGATTTTAAGACTATTCTTCAATTCCAAAAAATTTCTTAGAAATTTTTTGCAAAATGCGTAATATTTTAAAAGTTATTTAAACATTTTTGAAAAATTTTAAAGATAATATAAATTTAAAAAATTTAAGAACATTTAAATTCAAGTGTATATTTTTTAAGGCTTCAAAAGAAAGAAGCTTTTAAAAACTTTTGAAACGTTTCAACAGAACATCAGATTTTCTTGAGATTCCTAGAAAAATTTCTAATATTTTTTTTATGGAATTTTAAGAGAAAATGGAAAACGATTATAGCACATTTTTCAAGACTTCTAAAATTGCTCGCAAAAAATCTAGAAGATTAAAAAAAAATTTTTTTAATTAAAAAATTTTCTTTACGATTTTAGGAAAGTTCGAAATACTTAAAAAATATTTTAAAGTTTTCGAAAAATTCTAAAAATAATATAAATTTGAAAAAATTTAAAAACAGTGTAGATTTCTGAAGATTTTGAAATTTCTTATGCTTCCTGGGAAAATTTCAAGTAACTTTTTTGTAAAAGAATTTTGAAGAAAAATGGAAAAAGATTACAACACATTTTTGAAGACTTCTAAAATTGCTTGCAAAAAATATGGGAGATTTTATGATAATTTCATTAATCCTAAACAATTTTTCTAAAATTTTAGGCAAAATTTAAAATGCTTTGAAAAATATTTACAATTTTTTGAAAAATTTCAAAAATATTCAAAAATGTGAGAAAATCTCAAAAAATTCACACCGAAATGTAGTTTTTTTCAAAATTTTGACTTCAAACACAGTGCAGATTTCTGGAAATTTCAAAATTTCTCATGATTCCTGGAAAAATTTCAATTAATTTTTTTTGGAAAAGAATTTTAAAAAAATGGAAAAAGATTCCAACACATTTTCAAAGACTTCTAAAATTGCTTGCCAAAAATATGGGAGATCTTATGACAATTTTTTTAATCCTAAAAAATTCTTCTAAAATTTTAGGCAAAATTTAAAATGCTTCAGGAAATATTAAAAATTTTTCGGAATATTTCAAAAATTTAAAAAAATGTGACAAAATTTAAAAAAATGTACACGAAAATGTGGATTTTCCAGAATTTTTACTTTAAAACACAGTGTAGATTTCTGGAGATTTCAGAATTTTTTATGATTCCTAAGAAAATTTCAAGTAATTTTTTTGTGAAGGAATTTTAAGGAAAAATGGAAAAAGATTCCAACACATTTATTAGGACTTCTAAAATTGCTTGCAAAAAATATACGAGATTTTATGACAATTTTTTTAATTTGAAACAATTTCTCTAAAATTCAAGCCAAAATTTGAAATGCTTTGAATAATATTCAGAATTTTTTTAAACATTCCAAAAATATTAAAAAATGTGAGACGATTCCAAAAAATGTACACCAAAATGTAGATTTTTCAAAATTTCGACTTCAAAACACAGTGTAGATTTCTCAAGATTTTGAAATTTCTTATGATTTTCGGGAAAATTTAAAGTAATTTTCTCGTGAAAAAATTTTAAGGGAAAATGGAAAAAGATTCCAAAATATTTTTTAGGACTTCTTCAATTGCTTGGAAAAAATCTGAAAGATTTTAATAACATTTTTTTAATCTTAAAAAATTTCTCTACAATTCTAGGAAAAACTCGAAATACTTTAATGTATATTGAGAAATTTTTGAAGAATTTCCAAAGAAATAAAAAATTTGAGAATATTTTTGAAAATGTGTACCAAAATAAATTTTTTTTAAGATTTCGACTTTAAAACACAGTGTAGAGAAAAGAAATTGTAAAGAAATTTTAAAAGAAAATGAAAAAGGATCCAAACAAATTTGTGAAGATTTTAATTTAAGAAACTTTTAAAGAATTTTCAAATATTTCAAGACAATACGAAATTTGTTCAAGATTCCTGGGAAAATTTCAAATGATTCTTTTCAATTTGGGAAGGAAATTCAAAATAAAATATGACGAAGATTTTTAAACATTTCTGAGGACTTCTGAAATTGCTTGCAAAAAATATGGGAGATTTTAAGACAATGTTTTTGAACCTAAACAATTGCTTTAAAATTTTAGGCAAAATCTAAAATGCTTTGAAAAATATTTAGAATTTCTTGGAAAATTCCAAAAATATTAAAAAATGTATGAAAATTTTCAAAAATGTACACCAAAATGTACATTTTTTAAAATTTCGACTTTAAAACACAGTGAAGATTTCTGAAGATTTCGAAATTTCTTATGATTTCTGGGAAAATTTTAAGTAATTTCTTTGTAAAGAAATTTTAAGAGAACATGGGAAAAGATTCTAACACATTTTTGAAGACTTCTAAAATTGCTTGCGAAAATTTCGGAAGATTTTAAAAACATTTTTTTAATCTTAAAAAATTTTTCTACAATTTTAGGAATAATTCGAAATACTTTAAGGGATATTTAGAGATTTTTGAAAATTCCAAAAGAATTTGAAAATTTTAGAAAATTTTTAAAATTTATACCAAAATGTAAATTTTTTAAGATTTTGACTTTGAAACACAGGGCAGGTTTCTGACAATTTTTAAATTTCTTAAGATTCCTAGAAAATTTTCAGGTAATTCTTTGTAAAGGAATTTCAAGAAAATATTTGAAAGGATCTCAACAAATTTTTGAAGATTTTAATTTAAAAAACTTGTGAAGAATTTCAAAATATTTCAATACAATACAAATTTTTTTTTCGATATCTGGCAAAATTTCAAATGATTCTTTTTAAATAGAAAAAGGAATTTTTAGAGAAAATAAAAAAAGATTTTAACACAGTTTTTTTGTAATTTCACAAGATTTTTCAACTCTACAAAAATAAGTAGCCAGTGTAAAAAATATATTGAAAATCATTTCCCTAAGTTTCAGAAATATCTAGATGTACCTTATCTATTTGATTATCAATCAACTAAAACATTTTAAATTTGTGTCTAATTTTAAAATTCAATGAAGATAATTAAAATTTTTTTTCGAAATCTTCTAAAAATCACGATTAAGACTGACGGATCTTCTAAAAACAAAAATCGGACTATTTTGAAAATAATCGAATTTTTTTTCTTGCAATAAAAAATGTAGTAAAAATGGTTTTGAAATATATTTGATATCTAGCAAAAAATGTGGTTAAAATTTCTTTATGTTTCAGAAAAATAGTTTTTTTCTCTTTTTTTTAAACATTTTCAAAATGTTGAAAAGCATGTAACTTTCTTAATTATTGTCGGCATTGAAAATACTTCTATGATAGTTTCCAAGTTCTTTTGTTATTACCTAGAGAATTTGACAATTCTTTAAGCTCTTACTAATTTTATTTTCAAATTTTGAAAATGCAATAACTTTAAATTTTTCTCTGATCGAAAAATTTCACGGGTATGTTTTCAAAAAAAAAATTTGATATCTAAAAAAATGTTCAATTAAAACTTCTCAATCTATAAAAAATTTTTTTTTTTTAGATAATTGTTAGAATTTAGAAAAGCACATAACTTATGTAATTTTCTTTAAAATTGAAAATGTCATTAGGATAATTTGCAGATTTTTTTTGTCACGTACTAGAAATCTCACAAAAATTTCTAAAAAAAAAATGTCAAATGTTGAAATTGCTATAAAAATTTTTCATTTTGGACGAAAATATCTGGGTGACGATCTTGACCTTTGTTTTGAAACCATTAAAACATGTATCAAAGGCTCACTTGAAAATCAGATAACCACACAGATAACCACGATGACATTACACTCGTATGAATGAGAATGGAAAAAAAATTTTAACAAACTGATAGCATCTTCAAGCAAGAGAATAAATGTTTAATAAAGTAGTGTCATATTCAAGCAAGTAGTTGAATTTCACACAAAAATAGATAAATTTTTAATAAAAAAATGTAATTGTTAAATTATAAACCAAAAATAATTAATTTTTAGCTTTAGTATTTCAGTTTCAAGACAAAAAAGGTGCATTTTCAAACCAGAAAGACAACATTTTTATAGAATGCTTGAATTTTGAATCAAAAAGAAAAAATTTTCTGTTTAAAAATGAACTTTTACCAGAAAAAAAAACTTTTCGACTAGGAATGTGACTTTTACACAAAATAGTTAAATTTTTAACAAAATGATTAAATTTCTAACCCAATAGGAGTGTTTTTTTACAATTCTTTCAATTTTTAGCCAATGTGTTAAAGTAAAAAAATAAGGCCCTTTTTATAAATTTCAAATTGTTTTTCAGACATTACATTAGGAATATTTTGAATATCCAAAGTTCTTCTCAAAGCTTGTTTCGATCATGATTTTTCAAAACATGCAAGCATATAATTTTTATGTTTTTACAAGTGGTTACAGGAATCCAGCCGTATACGCAATATACTCGTATTTTTGTGCAGATATTACAAACTATAAACTGGGATTGAAAGTAATGTCTTTCGCAGTAATCGTGATAGATTAAATTAAAAAACTCTAAACAATGAGAATTATCCTCGCATTTTGCGCTTTTAGCGCATGTCATGCTTTAGCAATTCATGAAAAGTAAGTTCTATTACTTTTATTATTTTTACACCTTTTACAATTATATTTATTTAATTAATAATGTTTCAAAGAAAAAAAAAATTTCTTTGTCGAAAACTACATTTTATTGAGCCCCTTCCCAAGAAAGAAGAATTCATTTAATTGCATTTGAATAAGTTCTAATGACTTTTGAATTTTACAATTATATTTATTTAATTATTTATGTTTAAAAAAAAAAAAATTTCTTTGCCGAAAACTACATTTTATTGAGCCCCTTCCCAGAAAAGAAGAATCTATTCACTTGCGTTTCAATGAGTTTTGATGACTTCTGAATTGCGCATTTGTCACGGAAATTTCAAATTGACATTCACTTATTAGGCTAACTTTTATATGAAAACATAAATTTTTAAATAGGCAACGTATTTTTATTTTCTAAAACTCATTTGGCAACGATTATGATTGTGTATTACTGATTCAGGAACAATAGTTCCGAAAGAAAATAATTAATTAAAAGTAACACTTCTTTAATTTACATCATTTTAATTACTTACTAAAAAAAATTTAAATTGACATAAAACATTGTAAAAGTTTAAAAAATTAAAATAGATATTAAAAATTTTAAATGTTATCTAAATTGTTGAACCTTCAAGCAAAAAGACGAATTTTCTCTACAAAAAGTGAATTTCCAGACAAAAAATATGACTTCAGCAAAAAATTATTTGTCCACGAAACTGATGCATTTTTACCCAACAAAAATGAAATTTCAAACCAAAAACATATTTTTATACCACAAAATAAGAATCTCCAAATAAAAAAATTAAACTTAAATAAATGGAACAGTAAAATTTTCAATTAAAAAATTAAAAAAACAAAAAAGAAAGACTTTTCCACTAAACATTTAAATTTTCAAACAAGGTCGTGAGCCTTGAATTTAAAAAAAAATACATTTTTTAAAATGTAGTTTGACTTTTACCCAAGTAGTTGAATTCTCAATTTAAAATATTAATTTTCAACAAAGTAGTAAAACTTTCAACCAAAAAAATTAGTTTTTAACTGAAAATATAAATAACATGATAATATAAACAAAATAGGTAAATACTCAATTTTTAAATCAAAAAGATTAATTTAGAAAAAATAATTGAGTTTTCTGTTATAAAAGATTTTAGTTGAATTTTTCTAATTAGAACATTAATTTTTGACCAGAAAATAAGTTTATGCAATAAAAAATTAATTTTCAATAAAAAAAACACGGACTTTTACCCAAAAGAATAACTTTTCAACAAAATTGTTGAATTCTCTACCTAATAGTAGCATTTTTATCCAATAAAATGAAATTTCTTTAAAAAAAAAAAATTTGATTTAAAAAAAAGAAACAAATTTAAAAAAAGTAGATTAATTTTGATCCAAAAAACGACACATTTTTTCAAGTTGAACTTTCATGCAGAAAAGATTTCAGTTCATTTTTCAACAACAAAATATAAATTTTAAACAATAAGTAAATTTTCTACAAAATAGTTAAATTTTCCTCAAAACAATAGAATTTCACTATAACATTAGAATTTCCAACTAAAAGTATGACTTCTTAACCAAATAGTTTAATTTTCAAACAAACAGTTGCAATTTCACCCAAGAAAAATAAAATTTCTCTAAAAACAGATGAATTTTTAATTTGAAAAAAAAACAAATTTTCGAAAAAAAGTTGACTTTTTATCCAAAAAAACTTTCAGTTCTCTTTTCAACACCAAAGTATTAAATTCAACCAGAAAGTTTTGTACAAATAAGTTACATTTTCAACAAAACAGCAGAATTTTTAACCAATGGTATGACTTTTTAACAAAATTGTTTAATGTTCAACCAAACAGTTGCATTTTTATTCAAAAAAGATGAAATTCCTTCCAAAACAGATTAATTTTTTTAAAAAACTTCATAAATCGAGTAAAATTTTCATTCAAAGAAGATTCCAGTCCACTTTCCAACATTAAAATGAGTATTGTGAACAGTAAGTTAATTTTCTGCTAAATAGTCGAATTTTCAACCAAAAAGAATGACTTTATAACAAGATTGTTAAATTTTAATCAAACAGTTGCATTTTTGTACAAGTAAAAGGAAAACTCTACTAAAACAGGTAAATGTATAAATCAAAAAGACAAATTTTCAAAAAAAAAGTTAAATTTTCATCTAAAAAGATTTCAATTCACTTTTTAGCAGAAAAAATACAACAGAAAGTAAATTTTCTAGGAAATATTTAAATTCTTAATAAAACAGTTGCATTTTTAACCAACGAAATTTAACATTTCTACTAAAAAAGATGATCTTTTGTAAGACGAATTTTTAGAGAAAATATTTTTCATACAAAAAAGATTTCATTTGACTTATCAACAACAAAATATGGATTTTAAACAGAAGGTTAATGTTCTACGAAAAGAGTTGAATTTTTAACCCAGGAAGACGAATTTTGAACGAAACAGTTGAATTTGCAAAAAAAAAATGTTTTTTTTAAAGAAAATTGGTAAGTTTTCAACCAAGTAACAAAAATTAAAACTAAAAAGATAATCTTCAGGAGGAAGTTTTTGCGAATTTTTGAAATTTACGTACATAAGTGAAGATTCCCCTCCCCCTTCTGTAACAAATCGTAACAAAA
>JAUELO010222473.1:0-15939 GCA_032357855.1 Amphibolips quercusostensackenii | reverse complement strand
ATTATACTATGAAGTGGTAGGACTAGCCAGAGCCAGAATTAAGGCTACTGAAGCCGCAGCGGGACCATCAAATGGAAGCATGTTTAATTAAGCAACAAATCAACTGCCTGCTCCAACAACCCTTGCGACCAGTTTGCCTAAACTAGCTCTTCCAACCTTTGATGGAAATTACGAGCAATGGCAATCCTTCCACGACTTATTCAAATCTCTCGTGCACGACCAACTTGGGGTTACAAGTGTTGCCAAGTTATACCACCTCCGCACAGCACTTACAGGAGATGCTGCCAAGATCATCCAGTCCTTGGAACTTACAGACAACAATTATGACGTTGCGTGGAAACTGGTGTGCGATCGCTATCAGAAAAAGCGGCTACTGGTGCAACAACACACAAGGGCATTACTTAGGTTGCCGTCTCTACAAAAAGAATCGCATACTGAACTTCGCCAATTAGTCGATGAGGCACTTCGTCACATGGGGGCTCTAAGGGCTCTGAGGGAAAATGTAGATACGTGGGACACCATTTTGATCCAGATCCTCACGGAAAAACTCGACAAAGGCTCTGTTCGAGAGTGGGAAATGAAAAGCAATGACGACAACATTCCTACTCTGAAAGAACTTTTGGACTTCCTCTCGCAAAGATGTGGTGCCTTAGAAGCTGTTTACAGAACTGATCTGACCAATCATTCAAAGCCTAATCAGTCATCAACAAGCAAAGGTAAACCAAACAAATTTGAGAAATTTCCTGCTACTAAGGCACAAGCAAATGTTGCACAGAACAACAGTTGCCTCAAGTGCGGGAAACCACATCCTCTTAACGCATGTCAAGAATTTTGCAATCTCAGTGTGAAGCAGCGCATTCAAGACGTTTAAACTCTCAAGCTCTGTTTCATTGCTTAAAAAAGACTCACCCAGATAATGAATGCAAGGGTTCATGCAGAGTCTGCTTTCAGGCACATAACACATTGTTACACTTGAATGATTAAACACCAAATATGCGAGAGGTTAAAAATATAAAATCAAAGGCAAATACAGATGCCACAGCGCTCACTTCGCATGAAGGCTACGAAGCATTGTTAGCATCAGCCGTAATTTAGATCTTTAAACAAAACGGAAAATCTTAAGAATGTAGAGCCTTGCTAGATATCGGTACAACTTTAAATTTCATCACCACTAGTTTGAGTAAACGCCTTAAATTAAAGATCAACCAGAAAGACATTTAAATTGGTGGAATTGGAGGTACGTGCACTAAGAGTGCCTTCTATGTGAGTACAATCATTGGTTCTTGTTTGAATGCCTACAGTGCGACCTTGAACTTCCTGGTCATAGACAAGGTCACTCAAAACCTGCCAGTGCTCTCCACGGACAAACGACCTTGGATGATACCATCATATATCAAGATAGCAGACCCAGAATACTACGCAGGAGGAAAGTTCGATGTTATTATTGGAATTGGTCGCTTTTGAGACCTAATTTGCGTAGGTCAAATAAAATTGGGTCATGGACTTCCAGTACTACAGTAAACAAAGCTAGGTTGGATAATAGCAGGTGATCTTTTAAATGCTACAGGTAACCTTCGTGAAATGTGCAACCTTAGCCTCGGTAGATTAGAAAATCAGATTGAGAAATTCTGGAATATCAAAGAATCTTATAATCATTAGCCAATTCTGGCTGCAGAGGAAGTCCTATGTAAAGAATGGTTTAAAAGGCACGTCACCAGAGAAAACGACGTCAATTCATCGTCAAGCTACCCTTGCGTGATTAGCCAGAATTAGTAGGCGATTCTTTTCACATGCCCTTGAAAAGACTGGAGTTTTCAGAACAACGCCTTAAAAGAGACCCACAACTGAAGCAATCATATTCCTCATTATTTACAGAGTATCAGGAATTGGATCAGATGACAGCTTTACCAGATGAGTTTTTACAGCACAAACAAGTAAGGTATTATATCCCTCATCATGCGGTTGTGAAACCTAATAGTTTTACCAAAAACTGCGAGTCGTGTTTGATGCATCAGCAGCAACTACTTCCGGCAAATCACTGAATGACCTGTTACTTGTAGGACCCACCATTCAACAAGATCTTCTCTTACTTGTCTTACGTTTTAGACTCCACTGTATCGTGATCACAGCAGACGTGGAGAAAATGTATCGGCAAGTGCAGGTCCATCCAGATGATAGAAATCTACAATGTATTTTGTGTCAAAAAGATCCTTCAGAAAAACCTACAACCTATCAACTCAATACTGTTACTTATGGCACAGCAGCAGCCCCTTTTTATGGCAACTTGGTGTTTAAAACAAGTTGCCGAAGATATCAAGGACAGCAATCCACTGGCATCAAGGGTGATTTCCAGTGATTTTTGCGCAGATGATTTGATTACAGGCACCGAAACTATTTAAGAAGCTCTGAATCTACGCTATTAACTATCGTCAGCTTTGCAAGCAGTAGTATTTAATCTTTGAAAATGGTGTTTCAACAGTGAAGAAGTCATTATAAATCAGCGCCGTGATCCATCAATCAACACAGAACTGGTCGACCTTTGAAATCCAGGAAAATCCGAAACTTTGGGAGTCAGGTAGCGACCGTCAGCTGATGTACTACAGTACAATATCAACATCGATGTGAAATCTAAAAAGATACCAAAATAAACCATTCTGTCAGAAACAGATCAGATTTTTGAATCTCTAGGTTTGCTGGCACCTGGTGTCATTTCAGCGAAAATTATTATGCAACATCTTCGGCAGCTTAATATTGTTTGGAATAAAGCAGTTCCATTTTACATACACACTTAATGAGAACGATATCTTAGAATATTTTTTAGAATTATATGATTTGATCAAATAGGAGAATTGAAAGCTTGAATTGTTAAACGCGAACGCGCGTCGACGCGTTCGGCTCTTGCTGATATATACAAAATACTGAATTATTGTAAAGTCTAATTTGTTAAATAACAAATTAGATTATTTATGTGCTATTCGATTATGTGTATTTGCTTATTGGATTATGTGCATTTAGTGTAAATCAACGACAGATTTTCAACTGATTACTGAATTGTGTTAAAAAATATTAGAATAAAGTGACAAGTTTCAATTGTGTTTTTATTTTCAAATCCTTATTAGTTTTCCGGGTGTTGGTTTCAACCATTCAAGGACAGCAATAAATTACACTATTCAACGAATCAACGTCAAGCTACAGCAGAATTGAATTCTGCGAAAGCGCCAGGGACGTAACAGTATTCTTTCCACTGCATGCATCGAATCGACAACTGGATTGGTGAAGGTTTGACGCGCATATTTGAAATGCTCAAATGTGAAAAGCAATTGTATACAGCAAATAGTAAAAGTACAGTTATTAAACACAATTTTTTCCTCACATAAAAGACTTGTAAAGTCAAATTTAAATTATTTATCAGATTTTCTGCTGAAAATAAATGATCGATTTTGATTTTATAAAAAGGAATATTTTTGTTATTTTAAAAATGAATTTACAATAATTTCTAATATTTTCATGCAGTAAAAACTATGTGATCGTATTGACCATCCCGAAAGGATACCTTGGTTATCCCTGATAGTGAGTCTGGCCTGCTTTTAATAGTCAAACTAGTCATAAAATAAGAGTCTCTCTGACCATGTCGAAAAAATTCTCAAAGGCTCTTCAGACTATCTGAAAGAACGGACTGGCTCTCTAAATTTGTACTATTTAGCTTTAACCATCCATTTTTCTTCATATGTATACTAGGGTGGTCTAAAATTTTTTTTTTGGATTTCTATCCATATCGCCCGGAAATTCGTTCGAATCCACATAAAAATGGATTTATTAATTTTTTGTTTTTTTTTATTTCAAAAATATTCTGAGGTGTCACAAGACCCATAAAGTTTAACACTCAGATAAAAAAATGTGCGCCTGTGGCTGGTGTATGTGCCGGTAGGCGGTCTGATTGACAGAACAGCTCCACCGGCACCTGAGTAGCTGAATGTGACCACTATTGCTAGCTATTACGTCTGCCTGACTGTCGAACCCAAACGAAGGCCGCAAAATAAATTGCAAAAACCATGGCAGCGTAGTCACTAATGCACCATGCGATGCTTTTTGGCAGGCAAGCGGTCCTAGAGCGTCAGGCAGGTTATAGTCCAGGCACCTTTGTTATCTGGGCACGTATTTCCCTTAAAAAAAGTTTTTGTAAATTTTACACAGAATCCTTAATATCAGCTGAATCAAGTTGAGACTCAAAATTTCTGTTTACGATTACCCATATAATACGTATAAAATATTTTTTTTTTGAACATCGGCCCCATAAGTATGTTTTATAAGGTGCAAAAAAGACTCATCAGTGAAAAAATGGGTTATGCGAGTTTTTAGCGCTAATTATGATTTTTTTGCGCTTTTTTCCAAGTTGTTTCTGATCCATTGAAGACAACTTTATATTGATAACTGGATGATAAAATAAATGTTTAAACAATTTGTTATTGTTTTTAGCAATTTTCTCTTATAATAGATTTAGAAGGTCCCAGTTTTTTCAAAAAATTCTTACTTCTTGTTTAATTTTTTATTAGAGCCAGGTAATACTTGATGATTATTAACAAAAATAATTGTTTAAACAATTTATCATTATTTTTTATAATATTCTCTCATAATAATTATACAAATTTGCTGTTTCTGCAAACATGTTTCCACTTCTTGTCCAATTTTTAATTAAATTCAGGTCAAGAATCAAATTTAAGTTTACAACTTTATTTGTTTAACCAATTTACAATTATTTTTATTAATATTTAATTTGAATAATGCTAGAAAGTTGCAGTTTTTTTTTAAATTTTCAAATATTTGTCTAGTTTCCACTTGGGGTGATTTAATAAATAATTTTGCAAAAGTAATTGTTTGAACAAATTATTATTGCTTATAACTACAAAGAAAGAATTTTGGTACACCAAACGTACCTATAGGTACAAAAGCCGCGCCGAACGCTAGAACCAATCTTGTACTTTTATTTGGGGCAGCTGCTGTCCCATTTTCTGACAGCGGCTATACTTCTGCGGCGCAAGCGCTGTACCAGTGGCAAAGTACAACCATTGTTCACGTTTTAAGGACTAGTGTTATGCAGGTCGTGAGTGCACGTGTTGTCCTGTATCTGACTTGTGATTGCAATGGATATTTTTCTAAAAACAAACAATTTTGAACATTTACAAGAAGTATTTAAATGTGAGTATACAACTTTATTTTGGATGTAAGCTTTTTTAATAACTTTATGGTTGAACTCCGAATTCTGTAAACCAGAAAGTACTGATTTGTAGTAATTTAACCTTTTTTTCGCATGTGAAGAGATTCAAAACAATCAATTGTGCATGCATAATACTTAAATGTAATGTTAGTTTAAACTAAATCAAAGTTTTTTGAATGTATCGATTCTTAAAACCTGCAAGTTTGTTAAGCCTATATTTTGCTTATTTTTATTTGTATAGCAATTGGTAGAAACATTACCTTTTTATGTTTGGCCAAAATATATTTTAAAGAGATATATAAATTATTGAAATATGTCAATCTTTTTACCGAAATATATTTTATGAACTAAATTAAAAATTCTTTTTTTTATACTGAAACTTGATGTATTTATCCACTAAAAAGAATCACAAAATTACGAAAACGCCAAAATAACCATTTTGACAGCGGAATTTCACCGTTCAACTGCTGACTTAATTTTAGGGTTGGAGCCGTTTGGTTTTTGCTGAACTCTTAAAGTGTTTGTCAACTTTTTACTTAATGTAGTAATAATCAATACAAGTAAACAAACATGCTTATTTAAATAATTGATCATCGTTGACAACTATCTTTTCTTAGAGTGATGCTAGAAAATTGCTTTTTTCTAAAATCTTTAGTTTTGCTTTGACTTTTTAGTTATGAATAAATAATAAGTAAACCTCAACCAGAATCATTTTTTTAATGTATTGTTTTAAGATATTTATTTTTGCTTCTCTCTCAACGTTTAAAAAATTACTTAAAACAAAAAAGCTATGATACAGAAGAGACAAAACAAAAAATAAAATAATTAGAAGCAGGTGGAAAGACTTGGTCTGTAAATCACTTGTAAAAATTTTGTTTTGAATTAAAACAAGAAATTCACCGCAAAGCGTAAAAAGATCGTAAATGCAAATATTTGCAGTTCCGAAATGCAGAAGTTTTTTTGGTTCTCCAGGCGCATCTGGAGACATACGTACCATGACTATTTTTCATATTTAATTAATTTTTTTTTTGCTACCTATGTCGGTTCGTATTTAGCATTTTATATAGGAACCTATATAGGTTTCTATTTTATTTCCTATAGGTAGCACCTATAGGTAAAACATATAGATTTCTATACAGGATCCTATGTAGGATTCTATAGAAACCTAAACAGGGTGTCCTAAACTCAAGTGTCCGGACTTATATAGCTGTATAAAAATTTTTTTAAAAAATTGAAAATTCCTTTTCCAAAAATCAGTTGAAGTTTTAGTTTTTGAGTTATAAAGTATTTAAGCAGGAGTACAACGCAGTGTTGCGACTGTAGCGAACCCCGCCTTGGCGTCCGCTTCACTAACACTAGGTTGGACTCCTGCTTACGTACACGTATTGCGTTCCTGATTGGTCCAGCTTATATACTTAATAACTCAAAAACTAAAACTTAAACTGATTTTTGGAAAAGAATTTTTCGGTTGATTTTTTAAATTTTTATACAGCTATATACATCCGGAGACTTGAGTCTGGGACACCCTGTATAGGAATATTCAGTAGGAAAGAATTCAAACGAGAATCATAAAGATATCATTGAGTCGTTTAGCAATTCATGCCTAAAAGATAATGCGTTCAAAAGACATGTACTTTAATTAACTTATTTTACGAAACTTATCCCTCTTAATCACAGCACATTCCTTAATGAAGGTCGCGACTTTCTAATCTTTATGTTGCACGCTTAAAAATATAATGTAAGTATTAGATTTGTATTTGATACATAGAACATTAAAAAAAAGAACGATTGAGAACAATGAAGAAGGAGAATTATAAGAATACTATTAACCCTAATAGCACGAAATGCCCTGGAACGTTCCAGCCACGTCCCCGGAACCTTTAAAATATCCGCTCTCTGGAACGTTCCACTGGGACCTGCAGGGGACTTATTGTTCCATCACAGCAATAGGATATACCGGGATATCCTATTTGATCTTATTTGTCTCCCAGGCTGGCCCAGGGATACCCGAAAGATAACCCGTCGGATATCCTGCAAGACAGAAATTGGAATATCCAGGATATCTGTGGGACGTCTTTTACATATTCAAATGTCCCAAGTAGGATATTGAATTTTTGTATATTCTACTTGGTTCATTTGAATGTCCCAGAAACGTCCTATAGATATCCTGGGGATATATCCCAATTTCCGCATTACAGGATATCCGACGGGTTATCTCTGGGATAACCTGGGAGATAACTAGGATAAAATGGAATATCCCGGTATATCCTATTGTTGTGAGGATTACTGTTATTTGTACTACAAATCTCGTAAACCGTAAGAAATAGGTAAAGATGTATGTCATTTTTGAGTTTTAAAAACCGCATATACTATACTCTAATAGGATATCCATATTGTAAACTAACATCAATTTCTACCGATCTCTTATGGTTTATGTGATATTTATTGTTAATGATAGCCATAAAGGTTTGTCCCATTCAGGTCCAAGTAGGATGTTCCAGAGGGGCGGACAAATTACACGTTTCGATGACGTAGCTGAAATGTTCCCAAGGTAACCGTGAAACGTTCCAGCGACAATCCTAGGACGTTCCGTGCTATTAACGAACACATTTAACAATTTATGCCTTAAAGACGATGCATTCAGAAGACATGTACTTTGATTAATTTATTTTACGAAACTTATGCCTCTTGATAACAGCACATTTCTGAATAAGGATCGCTACTTTCTAATCTCTACGTTACATGATTAAAGAGAGATAACGTACGTTTTTGATTTTTACTTGATACAAAAAAGGTGAAACCTTTTGAAAAAAGAACGATGAATTTAAACGAGAATTACAGAAATACTATTAACACGCTTAACATTTTATGCCTAGAAAAAGATGCGTACGAAAGACTTCTACTTTAATTAACTTATTTTACGAAACTTATGTCTCTTAATAACAGCACATTTCTTAATGGAAATCGCTACTTTCTAATCTCTGCGTTGCATGCTTAAAAAGACAACCTAGGTTTTTGATTTGTATTTTATACAAAAACGCAGAAAATTTAAAAAGTGTACGATAAATTTAAACGAGAATGATAAAAATACTATTAACACGTTTAACAATTAACGCTTTGAAGATGATGCGTTCAGAAGACATGCACTTTAATAAACTTATTCTACGAAACTTGTGTCTCTTAATCGCAGCACATTTCTTAATGGATGTCACGACTTTTAATCTTTATGTTTTATGCTTAAAAAGATAACATACGTTTTTTATTTGTATTTGATACAAAAACGTAGAACATTTTACAAAGAAAACGATGAATTTGAACGAGAATTATAAGAATACTATTAACACGTTCAACATTTTATTCCTAAAAAAGATGCGTTCGGAAGATATGTACATTAATTAACTCATTTTATGAAACTTATGTCTCTTAATTACAGCATATTTCTTAATATATTTCGCGACTTTCTTATCTCTATGCTGCACAATTATGAAGATAATGTAAGTGTTTGATTCGTATTTGATTCAAACGTCTAGAACGTTTAAAAAAAGAACGATTAAGAACAATGAATTCAAACGAGATTTATGAAAATACTATTAACTCTAATAGTACGAATCGTTTTAGGAACGTCGTTGAAAAATTTCACGGGCACCTTAGGAACATTCCACTGGTACGTTCCATCCACGTCCTCGGAACGTGTAAAACGTCCGCCACTTGGAACGTTTCACTGAGACTAGCAGTTGCCTTATCATTAATGTAATTTTTAACAAAAAATCTGGTGAACCGTGAGAGAGGTAAAAATGGATGTCAGTTTTGAGTTTTAAGAACCGCGTATACTATACTTTTTATATTGTAAGCCAACATCGACTTTTGCCGATCTCTTATTGTTTGCGTGATATTTTTTGTTCATAATAACAATAACGGTAAGTCCCCTTAAGATCCCAGTGGAACGAATCAGAGGGGCGAACATTTTGTACGTTCCAGTGACGTGGCTGAAACGTTCTCAAGGTGATTTCAAAACGTTCCAATGATGTTCCTGGAATGTTCCATGCTATTAGAAAACACACTTAGCAATTTATGCTTTGAAGATGATGCGTGCGGGAGACATGTACTTTGATTGACTTATTTTACGAAACTTATGCCTCTTAATCACAGCACATTTCTTATTACTACACTGAAAAAAAATGCTCGGAAATAAATGAATATACTATTGAATCAACAGCTCTCTTTCAAAAGCAGATCTTTTATTCATTCAAATGAATATTCATTAAAACCAAAATAACTTATTTTGTTTTAATAGGAATGGTATTAATTTTATACTATATAAAGTAAAATTAATAAAATATCTGCTTTTAAACAAAAACTATTGATCCAAATGTATATTTGTTGCTTCCAGGTATTTTTTTCTCAGTGTACTAGTTTCAGTTCCACGCATTAGAAATAAAAAAAAATCTTCTGCAAGAGTAGCTTTTAATTTTTTTTCTTTTCGCAATATATGTCGTTATATAAGCTTGCATTTCTATTTGATCTATTGGACCCAAAAAGTCCCGGAATCCTTTACCAAGCCACAATTCCCACTGATCCCACTGATTTAATGGAGGTCGCGAGTTTCGAATCTCTTTGTTGCACACCTTTTCCAAAATAATTCTCTCCACATGAGATATAGACTTCCTCTTCTTGTCTATAAAGAGCAATATCAACAATTATATTCTTTTCTCGTAAAAAGCTATTTTCTACCTGTGATTCTTAAATTTTAAAAAATAACGACATACGTGGTACTATTTCCTCGTCCGACCTAATTCCAAAGCCCAATTCTTCCAGCTGCAAGTCATCCTTTTCATAAAGCTTTTGCTCAACAGTAGATTTCTTTGGCTTGGATGGGGGAATATTTAAAATTGTACTACAATTAAAAGACATAGCTGTACGAGGTGTTCAGAGATGTGTTGTTAAATGAAATCACAAAGACTAAAACTACAGAGCAACAAAGTTGACCAATCGGAGGCATGATTTCAACCGTCGAGAATCCGTGACATTCTTGCGGTATATTATGGTTTCTCGACGGTTGAAATCGCGCTTCAAAATATTTCACTTTGTTGCTTTATAGTTTGAAAACTATGCATTTTGCAACATTTTTAATTTCTAGTTGTCGACTTAGTTTTTGCTCTAGTATTTGTGGTTTTATTTAACAAGACAAGTCAACGAACATCCTTATACTATGCATTTACTAAATTTCTTCATTATATAAATTAGTATTAAAATACTCTGCACTTGCCTTCCAGGAGACATTGTAGCCTACAGAAATTCAAACTACGTATCGTATGGCCAATGTTTCTTTCTTGCGCTTGCTGCTCCACTGCGTGCCACCACGTTCTGCCGGATGAACGTTGCTTTTAAATTAGAAAATTGATGAACTATTTTGAGAATCTAACTTATATTCATATTTTCTTTTAAAAAACTGGTTATAACGTTAGCAGTAAATTCATTGTAATCAATTAAATGAATTACAGTTGAATTACCAATTTTTACATGTGAAGTAACTAGCAATCTTTGTCCATGCAGCAGATTTTGCGTACTGATTTATTTCTCTAACTGGTAACAGATAATTCAAAGACATGGATTCTCTTTTACCATTTTTATTAATGCGATTAAATTTTTTTCACTGGAATATGCAATTTCGTTTTTATTCAATTCAATATCGTGTGATGATTCTGGTTCACCTGCACCTTTTCTCCTGCAGAAGTCTTGTACTTTGTCTACTTGCTTTCTCACTGAACAATCTGAGTTTCTCTGACTAAAATTAATTATTGATGTAAAAACTGGAGGTACCCTCTTGTTCTTCTTTAGCACCTATAAGATACAAATAAAAATATTAGACAGCAAACGCTTAAAAAAAAGAAAGGTGTTGGATATAATTTTCGACTTTAAACACCACTACTTAACCATATTAAGCGGAAAATGTAACATATTCATTTTAAAAAAATTGTTATATTTGATAAGTGATCCAAATCAAAATTCCAGATTACAATTGCAACTCTAAGTCTTACGCACCACTCTATCTGCATCTAAATATTCATTTTCTATTTTATCCTAAGAAAATAACGTCGGTTTATTTTCAGCGAATACTTTGTGTACCGGATTTGTCGATACTCATTTTCGTTTCTTCATAGGCAAATTAGTTACTGACGCGACAAGTGCAGATTCTTTGCTAAATAACTACAAGATAAATGAAAATATTAGACATGTTAAACATCAATAAACATTCAAAAATATTAAAGATGTTGGATTTAAGTTCTAAATTTAAATTCGCTCTCTTCATTTTACTTAATCATTATGATAGTTATGGATACTTTGTCATTATGTGGAGATATTCTTTTTAGGTATAGAATTACGGATATAAAGCAAAAAAATGTAATATTCCCAATTACAATAACAGGAATGTTTGATAAGAAAATGATAAGATCGTGGTTTAAGGTAAAATTGTAACTCTACTTTTTTAGGCACCTCTCTATCTTCGTCTGAATATTCCAAAGTTTCGTTTTGTACGTGATTCTAAGAAAAGAACGCCGATTCTTTCATTCTGATGATATTACCTTCTATGGTCAAAGTTTGTATATCAATATAATCAAAGCATTTATGCTTGTAAGCTTCGTTTACATGAGGTATTTTCCCCATGCACATTTCACAGTGCAGACTTCTTCAAAACCTGAAACATATTAACACTGTATCCATCAAATTATATAATAATTAACAAATAAACCCGCAAAAAGTGTATGGGAAAAGCCTTGCTCTCGATTAAATATAACGATTTATGACATTAAATTATGGTATTATAAAAAGCATCATAAACTTCCAATAATTTAAACTTTTAACAATTTAACACCTTTTATCCACATTGTGCGGGAATCCTTCACAATGAAAATAGGTAAACTTATGAATTTAAATATAAGTTGCAATTTGAATAAACCTACCACACTATACTCACAATCTATGGTAGCAATCTGAAACTAAATAAAATTACGTTTTTTTTTTTAAAACTTCGTAAAATATTATCCATTATAACATAATTACTTTACATGAATAACGAAATAGATGTATAAAGGGATAAATGGAATAAACATGCAATTAAGTCAAGCATTATAGGTTTATGTTTTAGATTAGGTTTACACATGACACAATATATTTAATTACTTTATTTTTATACTTTTCGGATAATAACAGTTATTTATGAATGACAGTATTACTCAGCTACACAATTTTTAACCCTTTTCAGCTCTATTTTTTCCGAAAGAAAGATTGATGACTGCAGAAAAAACGTCATGCACGTGTTCCAAGTATGCTTTTCATTACTCCACAGGTGAATATATTATTAATAATTAATCTTGCCGTCCGATTTTTTTCTCTATAGTTACTACATATTTGAAAAATGTATTTTTTATAACAATTATTTGATATGAACATCATATTTATTTATATTATATAGTTTAAATTTAAAATTTGTCACCATTGCAAAGCATTTCCTGACATTTTCCGATTTTGGAAAATCCTCGATGTGAACAGGGATTTTCATGTGTTAGCTGGCTAACGACTAGTAGACAGATCATGTAAATATACCTTTAGTCATACAAAACGGTGAATGACACAAGAGAATTGAAATGAACGGTGGATGCTCGGAAATTTAGTATTAGATTTAAATTTACGAAACATTTTAAATTTACGTTTCAAACTTTTGATATAACCGCGAAAATGAATTTCGCAGGAGAAAAAATTAATATTAATTATCCGACTATTAGTATATATATATATATATATCAAATAATTGTGGGTATAAATAATACGAATTATTGTACAGAAATTCAATTTGGTGTTCCAAAAATCTTTATCAAATATAACATGTAAATAAAAATAATATTCTGTTATAACATAAAAAATATGACACTTATATGAAAATTATTATGAAGAAGATGCATAAATGTTAAAAAGTGAACAGAATTGAAAGTTTGAAGTTTATTGTCTTGTAACAAACGAGTATTACACTATATTGATAGCAAAGTATTATTTCAAATCATTATAATACTTTGAAATTTTAAAAAATCCATTATAGCACTTTTGTTAATATTTTTAAAAAATTAGGTTTTCATCAGTTTTATTAACATAACTTACCAAATATAAGCTTTTGCGCCAGAGAAGTGTTAAATAATTACGTATTTTCTTAATTAGATTGCATTTTTATTTGAAATTATTATAATACCGTGAAATCGCAAAGAAAATTTAGTATGAAGCCGTAATTATGTACATTCCTGGTTTTGACAAACATAGTATCTTTTCGACACTTGAAAAATTTTTTGAAAAAAAATCTGATTTGTGATCAAGTTTTATTCAGACAACTTGCTAAACTAAAGATTTTGTCCTAGAAATAAGAGTCGACCGAATCCATTTAAAATCAGACAGGTTCTACACTAAGTCATATAATCCCTCAGCGACGAAATACGTATAGAAAAAAATATTACTAAAATACCAAAACGATTGAAAACGATCAAAACATAACCTTAACGAAACGCCGGTTGACGACTGCGGACAGAATACTTTACCTCAGTTTACGTTCTTGACACTACGACGCCGGTTCGCGAGCACCAGCTTTCTTTTCTTTGTTCTCCTTTGTCCAGAACTTCGCTCTAGTAGTGGCAAATGCACTAGCGCTCGGCGGGAAAGCGCGGGATTTCCGTTACCATCATTTGACGGCAAGTTTAAAAAATTATTTGAGGGCAAATAAAACGTCTTTGATATCCAAATTTTAAAGTTACAAAAATAATATTTTGAAACAAACGGGCTTGTAGAGAATGACAAAAGAAGACTTTTTTCTATTTAAATTTAGTTTCTATTGATATTTTTAATAATAAAATTGCGATAGTGAGAAAATCGACAAATTTTAATATTTTTAATATATCTTTTTGATTACAAATATGTTATATATATTAATAAATCGTCATCACTCAGGCGAATATTAAAATTTTGTTGGTATTTGATATACACACGGAGTATACTCCAGAAATGTCTGTAGCTTGAAAAAAAACAATTGAAACTGCCTTTTGTTTAACAATAATAAATTTTTAATTGAGACCGGTTTAGAACCATGTATTTCTTTCAGTTTGTCCGACCAAAAGTATAGAGGAAAGTTCAAAGTTGAAAAAAATTTTAGTGATGCATTTGTTTCTCACTACTCAGGGAACATTTCAAACAATTTTACAATTTATCTATTGAAAATTGATGGAATTAGGTATTTTATAAGAAAGCATTCTATGCGCCCCACGCTATAGTTTCGTGAACACTGAGCACTATCATCCAGTGTACTCGCCGTTGGCAAAATCGAATGATTTCTTACTTACTAAATTTATTTACTAAATGCTCATTTTATTTTTTGCTCTAATGCTCAGAATATATTAAAAACCATTTACGTAACACTTGAGCACTGCCGATGACTTCGACGAAAAGTTTCTTGCATATGAATACGCCTTTATGTTGACAACTTTGCTACATATCCTGCAAATGATATTTATTAAGTTATTTTTTTAATTTAATTGCAGAAATATTTTATTCTTCAATTTTGTTCATTAAGTTATGTTCATAAGAGTTTGATTACATGTGTGTTTTAAGGTAAAAAATTATGTTATTAATTAAACAAAATTCGAAGTGGGCAAAGTGAAAAATAGTTTCTTTATGAATAGACTCAATTACAATTGGCATCATTTAGAACTACAATTGAGGTATCATTTAAAGCTCATTTATCCTTTTGTGTTCCTTTTCCGCAAGTGGGGTTCATTTTTGTTGCAGCTCCCTTGGGACCAAAATTGATTCTAATGGATCCCCCAGTTTTTTCTGTGTACATAATATATCCACTAAGTTGTAGACATTAAGTTATAAACATTCATTTGCTGAAACAGAAAAAGTCGAGTTAGATGAAAAAACGTAGTTGCCGAGAATTATTGATCCCGGGCTTCCAAACCAACAATCAGATTCCCTCTGCAATCTGGTGTTTTGGATACTAATGTCATAGGCACTAAACGTCCTTATGGTATCATACAAGGCCAGCTTAGGTTCGGTACTGCCCGAGTGTTATTGAGTGCGGAGCATCCAGGAATGGTTCCTGGACTGATGCGAATTCAATCTAATTTCCAGTAGAACACTATAAACTGTACTTCAATTAAGACTTCTTCCTTATGAAAACTGAGACTTGATACATAGATTTCCATTATTGATGCTAGAAAGTATTGTAGTTTATGTTTTCTATTCTTTTATAAGAAAACGCACTTTTTTTAGGAAAGACTTTAGTTATTAATTTGTGTAAAGTTTGACGTACTTAAATTGTAGGTGATAACGTACGAAGTGCATACAATAACATTAATGTGTTGAAAGTTGATGTTTTATGCAGGAGAGATAAACATTTTTAAGGATTAGTGTATAGTTTCACATTCCTTCCCGTGTCTTCTGCATCTATTTACTTTATTTCTCATTTTTTCTGTGGATGCAGTGCGATGATAATAATTTCTCAACATAATATTGTATGTGCAATTTCCACTATAAGGGTATCACTGGGCTACTGTAACTGTAATTTATTTTTGTTTCAGGTAAATGCACTGAGCCCGTGACTACTGCCGACAGAAATTTTCCGCTTCCTCATGTTATTCGGTAACGTATATCGTATAGGACTGTTTGTCCTGGACGTAGATTACTCA